>PVIJ01014644.1:0-39728 GCA_004024925.1 Scalopus aquaticus
CCCCCACCCCCCCACTGATTGTCTCTCTCCCACCCGGCCTCCCTATAGTCCTGTTATAAGTGAAACCATTCAATATTTTTCTCTTTCTTTCTGGCTTATTTCACTGAGTATGATCCCCTCTAAGCAGACAATACTTAAAAAAATAGCACATCACAGTCTTGGTTAGGCATTGAGGCCACCACAATTGATTTAGGCACCATTCTTGGCACAGTTGGACCTTGTGAAACCTCTGAGCCCTAGACATCCCAGCAAGGAAGGGATTCTGAATTGTCCCTTCCTCTTTTCACCCCTCACTCTAACGGGAAAATTTTTGGCAAGAGCATCCAGTAGATAGTGACCTGTTGATTTGTCTATTCTTCAGCTACTGGAGTGCAAGAACATAGTACTTTGACCTTAGTAGATTTCAGAGGGATTCACACTATCTAAGGCTTCTTAAATACAAGGGAGTATTTAGATTCTGAGACATAGCTTTAAAAAGGGCCAAATTCTCATTGCATATTCTATGAGGTAAATCTTCTCTTCAACTGCTGTTTTTCAGCGTAACAGATGACAATATAGATTCAGTAAACCAAGTTAGAAACCTCAGAAACATTTGCAAGTTTCTTTATGGTAGATATCTTTTTTTATTTGGGCTGTTCATTTAAGTCACAAAACCTAAGAATTCCATCTACCAAATATTCCTTAATTCTTTTGCTCTACCCTTTTCTAAAAACGATTTATTATTTTTAATTTGTTTATGCATATAAGAAATGGGTGTCTACCAGAGGTGCAGGGGGTGAGAGGATTCACCAAAGACAGAGTGGGGAGCAGAACAGGTAGATTGACTGAAATACACTGCTGAGGGAAGCAGCAGATGAGACAGGAGAGGTCTGCTGTGCCATGTGGGTTAGCTCTCTGTGGGGGGTTCAACTGATATCACAGTGGCTGGTGATAGCTTGATAGTGCTGAGACTTTAACCCTTGTGCCACCAAGGATGCTTTGCTCTACCCTTTGCCTCTTAGATCAAATATATGTCATTTATATACTGTCAAGCACTACTGAGATAAAGGATGTTAAGGGTGTGAACTCCAGTGTCAGAATCCCTGTGTTCAAATCCTGTTTCTGCCACTCACTAACTGGGTGAACTTAGGTATTTTACCAAATGCCATTCTATGTCACATGTAAAATCAGGTTAAAAATAACACCTGCCACATATGGTCACTGCAACTATTGATTGAGAGAATATATTTAAGACATTTTTAATATTCATAAACAATAGGCATTCAATAAAGGTAAGGTAATGTTAAAAGTTAAAAGTAGTGGTTATGGGGGAGATGATGAAGATGGTAATACTGGTGGTAGTAACAGTATAACTACCTCTAATCGATATTCCTTAGAATATGCAATCTATATCACAGCTAGTAGTATCATTCCAGGCATAAATTTGATTTTGTTACTCTCCCATTTAGAAACTTTTGATAGTTCTTACTTCCTATGAGCTAGCTCCAACTCTTTCATAAAACACATAAACTCCTCAAAAATGGAACCCCCAACTTATTTTTCTACTACCATTTTCTATTAGTCATAATTACAGGTTATAGTAGAGGAGAGTGAACCAACACATTCATCACCATTTCAGAGATTTTAATTCTAGCTTCACAATGCTGCTTCTGCTTGCAGTGACACTCTCCTTTGCAAAACTTGGGGCACCCACATTTCCTGCATTATCTCCCCATTCTTTTCTCCCATGTTCCCATCATACTTGCTACCACTGCATCTCATAATTTGCTACCATGCAGCAGTTGTTGCATCTTTCATGAATGTCTGACTTGCTGGTGTGTCCTTGCGCTGAATGCTTGTGCCTTAATCATTTCAATGTGTTACATAGGACTGGTACAGTGTAGGTGCTCCAGGAGTGATTATTCAACTCTTGCATTAATGAACACTGTTGTAATGACTGTGACTCCAGGGAGAGTCGTACCTACTTGTACATCCTGCTACACTGGCCATGTTTTGCAATGACAGGAGCAGGCAGAGATCAGTGGCCCTGATTCCTGCAGAGCTGTTTCATCATTTCCAGTTTGTGCTTGGCACCAGGCACCCTGTTAGAAACTTTAGCAGAATACCGGGAAGACGCAGTCTTTTTTTCTGAAGGAATTTCCATTCCAGTAGAAAGCATAGATTAGTGGGCATCATACTTATGGGACTCTGGAGCCAAATTTGCAATCACCATTAAGGGAAAAAGCCAATGGACTGTGCATGTCCTAGTACAATAATCTAAAACAGAAATGACTACGTTTCCAAACACAGGTGCCACCTGAACAGGCTCCATGTTCCTGGAGAGAACACGTGTATTTTCCCTATATCTAAAACGTAATAGAAACTTTAGATTCCCCTCTCTATAAGATAAAATAAAATAAAATAAAACAAAACAAAGTAAAACAAAATAATCACAAATTCTTGATCAGGTTAACTGCCACTTTCTCTATTATATTTGAAAACACATTACTATTGGATGAAATTAAACCAATTTGGGGTTCCATTTTGCAGGAGCTTATGTGCTTAATTGGGAATGAGAAAAGGAGTCTTTGTGAATTCAAAAAATAACACTCCCAATATTTCATTATTGGTAAAGAATAATTTTATAAAAATACATGAACACTCTTTTATTGGTAGATCATGCCACACAACCTAGAAAGCATTTCATGAAATATTAAGTTCTAGAGACCAGGGTTTAGAAAATAGTGGTGTAAAATGATTCTTCATCATTCACTGCACTCTGATTCAAAATCAAAGGAATTCAGAAAGTATTTAGAGATTATATACTATTATAAAATAAACAAATAAGTCTACAGTAACAAAGGCACAGCACCTTCATTTAACTGATCTAAATGATGACAGGGGTTGCCGCAATGAGAGCAAACAGCATCTCCATAATGGCAACCGTCCGTGTTGCTTTAGCATCTGATTCCTTTCTCCCTTTAGCCCCCTGCAATGCCAGCAACCCTTACTTACAGTTAGTTGGTGAATGTTACCTGTTATTACTGTGGAAAATAATGATCTCAGCATTTCCCACATATACAATTTAACTAAAATAAGAAAGAGAGGGATTTGCTTTTCTTTTTGGAGAGGCTCTTGAGAAAGGATTGGGTTTAGGTTATCTGGGTTCTTCTTGTCCTATGTCCTGTATCCACCCACTGAAAAGGGAAATTCCACAATGCTGCCTCCTTGCAAGGCCTGGAGGTGGTTTTCTATTTTCTGGCTCCCTTTGCTCACTTGGAGCAAAGGAGAGACCAAACTGATCCTACTCACTTCTATATCCCTTTTTTTTTAAAGATGTATTTATTTATGCATATAAGCTGAGGTGTGTGGCAGAGGTTGGGGTGGGGGGTGAGAGGATTCACCAGAGACAGAGTGGGGAGCAGAACAGGCAGATTGACTGAAATACACCACTGAGGGGAGCAGCGGGTGACAGGAGAGTCTGCTGCGCCATGTGGGTCAGCTCTCTGGCTGGGGATCAAACTGGTGCTATAGCGGCTGCTGATAGCATCATAGTGCTGCGACTTAACCTGCTGTGCCTCCAGGGCGATCCCTTTCCTATATCCTTGACTGCTTCCAAAGACTTCTTCCCCAGCTCATTCTAGAACCTCTTTGCCCAGTGTGGAGGGCACTAGCACTGTGTTTCTGTGGGACACAGACAGGTGGTTACAGTGGTGCACCTACTACTAGATAAGTAGATCCTTTTTACTCCAGGAAGAAGGGACCAGGAAAATCCTTTTCCTGTAGGTCCCCCACTGAACCCTGTGGTCCTATACTACAGTTGGTGGAGGCCTTGGATCCCACAGAAAACATTTTTCCTTCCCCCAATTTTTAGTGCCTGGAAAGACCAAAGAAACACTATCACCCTAAAAATTCAATGCTGCCATTTTAAAAAATTTAGGTCATTTGTCATTCTGCCACATGAATTTATTGAACAATTAGCTACACAAAGTATATTCTTCTGGCTAGAAGGATTTTCAGTTACAGGTAGTCAACCTTCAGTCTGGGTAACACAGCACTCTCAATGTACTGTGTCATTGTGAACTTATGCTACACATCATCAGGTCAGGTTTGCCGTTTAGCAGGCAACCTTCTTGGGAAACTGTCTGAGCCTTCTATTTTCAGTGCCTCTTTTTTGTTATTTTAATTTCTGTTGATTCAGATTATTATTGTACTCTGTCTCAGCACACCAGATTTTTTGCTGAGACTTTTATACATTGTGACAGCTTTATGATGGTATCTGATCTGTTATTCTCCCAGTTCCTCTAAACAAGTCTCTTGTCTGTGTTCAGCACTATAGAAATAGAACTTCTTGACAAAAATGTAAAACAAAACAAAAAATTCTAGGTGCTCGGTGTTGAAGACATAACATGCTTAAAAACCAAATTTTCTGCATCTATTTCTGTCTCTCCCACTGTCTCCTCCCCCAAGATACATGCATGTATGTGTGCACACAGATAGGTGTGCAGGTGTGTATACACATAGACATTATGCAAGACATATCCAACCTTTTGTTGTTCCCTTCCAAGACTCTTTTATTACTACTCTTCCTCATGAAAGGGAATTTTCTTTCCTCGTAGCATCTCTCTGAAATAAGCCTGGCATTTATAATGCACGTAGAGAGTTTTTCCAGTGCTTGTCTAATGAGAAGCGATACCCAAAATTAGAGCTTGATGCCTTCCAATTATCCCATTGCATATGATTTTGTTATACCACAAATAGTTATTTTCTTCTCTCCCCAATAGCTACATAAATGGGCTATGGTAATCCACTCCAAAATACGTGGTAAGGCGTTGCTGATTTTGCTGTGTAGAGTAAAAAATATCCAATATTAAAAAAATGAATATCTGTTAAGTGCTGCTGCTCAGAGGCACCAATGTAGGCTCCAGATCGTTGCCTTGGAGGAATATTGGAAGTTAAATCTCCAAAAGCACAGTGTTTCTGAAAGCAGGGTGGGGGCATTGGATTGGGGAGCAAGGGGCTACAGGACTCAGTAGCATTGATTGCTTTCACTTTATTTTTGGGTTTGGATTTTCTAATATTGACCCTGCTTTGTGCTCAGGCAAATAATGGGTCAAGGCACTTAAAAGCAAACAGCTGCACTGAACTTGATTCATCCTAATCAAAAATAATGGTCCACTTGCCTATTAATCTCTTTTCCACTCTAGAAATGAGAGATTAGGGGAAGAATGAAGTCAAAAGTGTTCTGCCTTAGATGGTTAAGAGGATGATTGAAATCAATAAATCCCAGGCTTTGGGGAAGCTCACTTGATTCCACATTTACTAAAGACAGGAAGAAACACCCGCAGGATCCTGTGGTGACCAGAACTTGACCACTGAGCTATTGCAACCGCTCTCTTCTTGCTGGAACCTCCTAGAAGGAGGGTAAGTTTTACTTGATTCCACCTCATTGTAACATTCTGCCCGTGAGCAGTGTAGAGGATAGTGAGGACATGATCAAACACATTGGGAGACAGAGAAGCCAAAGTCGAAGAGATAGTCAGTGCCCACTGACCACTGGACAAATGAGTTTATCTATTGCCGACAGCCCCAGACACCTCAATGGAAACCTCATCAGGTCTCAGACCACTCGTTCAGCTTCCTCTTTGCATTTTGGCTCTGTCATCCCAGCTCCTGTGGGATCTGTGGGCCACTTGAAATTCACGATGACAGCAGCAGATGGAGACGCCACGTCATCATCTGTGTGCCTCTGTGCTGCACAGCCTGCCCCCTTGCCCATCTTCAGGTCATCCCTCCTAATTGTTTCTTCATTGATACAGAAACCTTTTCACATAAAACACCGCATTTGGTGCTCACAACAATTCCATAAACTAAGGCCGTTGTAATTATTCCCAATTTATAAATGAAGCCATGAAGGCCTGTGACATTCACCTTTGGTCACACAGTGTGCTGGGGCCAGGCGCCCCCAGTCTCACGTTGGCCCAGCACTCATTGCACCGCCACTTCAGAAGCACCGGGCTGGCCTCTCCGTGCTCCTCACATGTGAATGATTGGACGACTGAGCATGGAAGGCACCTGTGGCCATGCATTCAGAGAGGGGTGAGTGGGAGTAACACTGTGTGAGCATGACAGCTGTCCACCCTGTGGCAGGAGAGCACTGTGTGTGCCTGAGTGCCAGTGTCCACATACCTGCCACCTTACAGTCTCCACATACACATGATGCAAAGGGAGCTGGCCGCGTCTGTGGCCTTTCTGACCTTGCCCGGCAACTCCACGAGGAAATGTGCTACTTTGAGGGCCCGTTCAGAGGCTGTTTCTTTTTTCTTCATCCTCACTGGGAAGGAAGTTGTTCAGATGGTGTGATTTTTTTTAGGCTTGGGTGCCCTGAAAAAACAAGATGAAAAGTCTGGAAGTGTGTTCAGCAACACCATATCTGACTTCTCTGCACGCCCCCTCTCCCCTTCCTAGTTTTCTTAGCTGTTCTGTTTTAGTTAGTGCCAATATAGTGCTCCCCTCCCACATATCCCTTTAGGGTGAAATGCCTGCTCAGTATGCTTTGGAAAGGCAGTATATTTTAGGCAGCCTGATAAAAGACTCTAATAGCCCCAGATTAATGCATTCATTCCTAGCCAATTGAAGGATTCATTACAGTGCTTAGGCTGAAGCTCTTCTCCGACAAATTTGCCCTGGGTAATGAGCCATTCAGCAGCTGCCACCCTGCATTGCTAGGAACCTGCAGAAGGGGGCAGTGAGATGGAGCTGAGCAGATGGAGGTCAAGTGCAAGGAACATGGAACCTCTGAGCACCCAGGCACTGGGGAGCAGTGGTAAGAGCAAGAGGGTACTGTGAACAGGACATCTGCCTCTGGAGTGGGAGCTGAGGGCCACCTGATGAGAGAGAGGAGGTGACAATTCATCCAACACCACTCCACCTTGAAAGCCCAAGAATGAAATTAATTACAGACAAACTCTGTCTCTGCCCTGAAAATGGTCCCCGTTAGACAACTAGAAGCAAAGTGCTACGTGGGAGAAGCTTCCAAACAATAACAGTCTGTGTGTTTGACTGACATCTCTATGTGGAAGTTCCCAAGGAGGGGAAAAACCAAGAACCTAGAGTGACAAAGAGCTAGGAGACATCCCAAGGCTTTCACAGAGTAGTGATGGAGATTTTACCATCCAGGGGATTTTCTTGACTGTCAAGTCTTGGTGGAGAAGGGGCAGGAGTAGGTGATATGCTATTGACATCTAGTGGGTAAAAAAACTCAGAATGTTGTTAAGCAGCCTACAAGTAATGGGCAGCCCCCAAATGGCTATGAAACATCCAAGCCCAGATGTGAATAGCACCAAGGCCAAAAAATGCTGGCTAGTCCAACCCCCGTCGTGCCCCATTCCCTTGAGAAAGCTGAAGCCCAGTAAAAGCCATTGTGTCAGGGTTACACCGATGGAAAATGGAAGAGCCCGCCCTTCCTCTCCCAGTGCCCCATGCTTAGAAGCGGAAGACCTGCTTTCAAATTCCGCACTGATAAGTACTTTCACAAATGAAGTTGTTCCTTCTCCTCCTCAATGCAGGAGCACCCTTCCCAGTCCAGATCTCCAGTAAGGAAAATTCCATTGCCTGCTTTTATGAGCTCAGATTGGTCTCTAGCCACCCTTGTTTAGGCAGAACCCTTCTGGGGGTTAGCTTATTATCTTCATTATGCATTTCCGAGGTGGATGGTGCTACTGATAAAAATAGGAATTGCCAGTGGAGCTAACACCAGACATTATGAGATGCTGTATGTGCAATGTTGTTGCAAACAGTTCCCCATGAGGGAGGAAAGGAGACCCCTTCGCATACCCATAACTGTATCTCACAATTATTAAATATTGATTCATCTCAGCAGGGGCCTGTGCCTGATTTCACACGAAGGCAAGTGCATTAACTTGTGCTAATCTAATCTAGACCCATAGCTTTGCACCGTTGGCTGTCTCTGCTGACCCCAGTTCTCTGATTGACAGTGCAGAGGGGCACCAACTCTTTGCCAACCATTTTGACTCAAGAAATAAGCATGCATGAGTTTCTATCGGGAGTTATAGGATATGTGGGGTGTGAGCACTAGAGCTTAATAAAAAAGGAAAAAGCCTACACCATGATGAATAGCAATTACAGGGAATTAGATTAGTATCAGTGTCTGGAGTAATCGTAAACATTTTCTGGTGCCGATGTTTGATGGTGTTGGGAAGGGGTGGGGAGCGGGGATGATAGAAAGGAAGGGAGGCCGAAGATAAGAACAAATATGCAAGTCCATAGTGTGTGCTTAATGGAACTGAGATTTATTTTTCTGTGTGTCTTTTTAAGTCTCTAGATAGATCACAAAAAATACAGCCAGCCAGAAAAGAAATAGCCCAAATGTAATTTAAAGGACAGCTTTTTAACCAATACTTCAGCTTGGAGACACCTGTCCTATGTTCCTTGAAGTTGCCCAGCTCAGGGGAGGAGTATTAAAGTTACTGATTTATCTTCAGTAGCACAGATCTATTTTTAATTTATTGCCCACTGACAGGTTTTTGTTTAGTTTCTCTGTGTTACTCAACACAACCTTCTTAGGAAAAGAAGAGCTGCCCGTAGGCCATTGTTTTCTTTGATGTCCTAGTGCCTTAGAAGAAAGTGAACTTGGACTTCTCAAAGGCGTGTTGACACTTTCTCTGGCTCTGTGACAAGCAGCGAATGTTGCAATAGAAAATACCACTGCCCTGCCCTCTGATTCATAGTAGGTGTGCTTGGGTGTGTGTGTGTGGGGTGTGTGTGTGTGTGTGTGTGTGTGTGTGTGTGTGTGTGCACAGAACACCTGGGTGGCTCCTAGGGTGTGTGTGGCTGTCACAGTTTAATCATTCCAGTGTCAGAAATTAGACCATGGAGATCTTTACCAGAAATGTGTATTTTAATACCATGAGCCACAGAAAAGGTAATGTGTATGATTCAGGTCTAACATACAAATGAATTATCATTTGTTGTGCCCCCATATTTGCCAGGAACACTGCCACAAGCCAGGGGACGTGAAGGGGAAGAATAAAAATGATATAAACATATAAGTCTTGCCTTTGTGAGTTTCATATTCTAGCGAGGGTGTAACCAACCCTCACTAAAAATATGTTATACCATAGGAGGCTAGTTTGAAGGACTACAGGTGGACAAAAATGGGAAGATTAATTCTGACTGGTGGAGTTGATTGACTCAACAAATATTTATTGAGTGTCTTCTGTGTGTCAGACACTGTTCTAGATGATGGGGGTGGGGTAGGGACATGCAGATATGGGTGTGTTGTTGTGAAGTTTACATTCTAATGAGAAGGACAACAAACACTAAGCAGATGAGAATTTCAGGGATAGTTCATGCCACACAAGTGCTAAAGCAGAGTAAGCAGACAAGGAATTGTTTTATATTGCTTGATAAGAGCACCATTGAAATGAGAACTAAATGTAAACCAGTCACTGCATGAAGATCTGGGAACAGTTTGTTTCAGGAGGAGGAACAAACACTGCACACACCTGAGAGATGAATGAATTGGGCCCCTTCAGGGAGCAGATAGCAGGTCAGGGGACTGCAAATGAGGGAGTCCCTTGTTCTCAGGGACTCAGGGTTTCTCAGGGTACAGCTATCAGATTTTAGAGATATAGGCATGAAGTTTGAATTTCATTCTAAGTGCAAAGAGATGCTATTGGAGGTTTCCAAGCCAGGGATGAGAGGCCCCAATTTGAGTTGCTATGTGCATTACTCCACTGTGATGCAGAGGGTGGAATGTCCATGCAAATACCAGGAATAGGACGATAAGAAAAGATACGATGGGCGTGGGTAATAAGAAGGGAGAGAATGTGATCAAGAGAGAGGGATATTTCTGAGATAATGCAAACTGAACTTAATAACTGGAGGTGGAAATTGAGGGAGAGAAAAATCACAGCCGATTCCTATGCCTTTGTCCTGAACAATTAGGTAAATAACCATGTCCTTAGCTAGGTGGGGTAATTATATAGAAGAGGAGAGCTGAGGAAATCCAGAAATCTCTTTAGGACATGCTAAGTAAATCTGTCTACAGAACAATTCATTATAAATGACAAATAGGCCAAATTTCAATCTTGCATTGAGCACACTTTCTGCCCAGTTTTGTTCTAAAGCTCTTTGTGCATATAAACTCGTCGAATTCCTAGGATATCCTTATGGCAAGAGTAATTATTAGAGCATCTTTTTCACAGAAGGAGAAAATGAGGTCCACATTAACACAATGTGGACCTCATTCAAAATGTGTTGAATCCAGATCTGATGTATGAGAATGAAGCTCAAAGGAGACATCAGCCTGGAGCTGTGGATTTGGAAACCATGGACATCTGATGCTAAAACCATGGACTGTATGGGAGAGTGTTTTAGCAGAGAAGAGCATCAACGATCTTCAGTAGAATACTCCAATGTATAGCGTTTGAGACTAAATAGGAATGACCAGTAAGGAAAGGAAAGAGGAAAACTAGGAGAACATGAATATTCTCAAGTCAAAGAAGGAAGGATAGATCTGGGTCACATCCTATAGAAAAACTCATAATAAGGACAGGTTGGCCATTAGATTTAGTAAGGTGTAGCACCTGATATTTGGCTACATAAATTGGGTGAGGGTGCATTCCAGTTGGATCAGTGAGTTTGCGTGTGTGTGTGTGTGTGTGTGCGTGCGTGTGTGTAATTTGTGCCAAGTTTTGTTTTAATTGAAGTCACATTAGTTTACAATACTGTATTTATTTCAGATGTAAGTTTCTCAGCTCAGCACCTATATATATGACATCAAGTCCAGTCTCCACCCACCACTGAGCCAGTTTACCTCCACTACCTGCACCCCCCCTCCCCACTTTCCTCCAGTAACCACCTTTCTGTTGTCAGAGTCTAGGGGTATGGTTCTGTTTTGTTTGTTTGTTCCCTTTCCTTATGTGGTGTGATAGGTAAATATGCATGGATGATCTCAATCACTCATCATGCCAATCCTGTTAGGTGTTGTCATTGTATGTGTGTTTGCACCCTGTAGGTGAGGACAGTGAGACACTCAGAGTTTCAAAAATACAGTTAATTGATAGTGGATTCAGGATTAGAATCTGGGTTTAATTTGTTCCAGAGTTTGAGCCCTTGAGCCCCTGGCTACAATGGTATTCTGGAGATTTCCAGATGGCCATCAGTGCATAGTCATTTATCCATAGCGATAGATGTTTAATATTTGGTCAAGAATAGTGAGAGAGGAGGAGAGACGTAAAAGGAGGAGATGGGGTCTTCTGATGTCTAAAACCAAAGACTTTAACTCTATTCCCTGGGTGGTGGGAACCAGTGAATTTTAGAGCTTTTGAATTAATTAACTCATTCATTCACTCGCAGTCATTCTGCCTGTGTGCATTAAGAATCTTCTCCACGTAAGGTACAGGGCTGGGTCTTGTTGCTGACCAAAAGATCAGGCCATGGTGCCAGACCTGAGAGCCCTCCAGACGACCAGAGAGGAGAAAATTGCAGCCCTAACTATGTACAACCTGGGCTCACATATCAACACAGCACCATGGAGGGGAATTCAGTCCCAGCTTTGCAGACGCCAAGAGGTGGGTGGGCATGATCTCTGAGACCTCAGTGACAGTGTTTCAGATGAGTGAAGCTGAGAAATAAGAGTCTGGGAAAAGGCAAGAGCAGCACCATAACCAAAGTCTTGGAGTCAGAATGTGACAGAGAATGTCACACTAGAACAGAAGTGCTCTGGGTGGCTGCAGGTTTAGTTCTAAATGACAGAAAGCATTGAATGACAAACTACGTCTTTTTTAATTTTATTCTGTGAACAACTATGAGTAATGTAATATAAAAGATCGTAAAACATCAACAGGAATACTCCAAGAAAGAAAATAATGCCATAGTTAGTTTGGAAGATTGCAAATCACTGTAGAATGGAGTTGTTCGCCTAATTCATAGGGAACCGGTTTATTCCATGGTTGAAGATATCAACCAACGTGGGTGCTGAGGTTTTGTCAGGCAGGTGGCACAATATCTGCTTCTGTATGCACGCCTGTGATTGGGCATAGTTTGGATAGGGTGACCAGTCTCCTTGACGCATCATACACATTAAGGAATGCCACTCAGAGACTGACATTTCTTACAGTTCTTATGGGTGTGAGCAAATGCTGACAAGGAGGCCATACAGGTGCATTTCCCCTAGTAAGTGGTCAGGTGGTCTTGGCCCCTCTACCAGAAAGGAGAAATCCCTTCTGGAATGATGCTGGGGAGCAGATGGTCTGGTCTCAAGATCCATTGCCATTCTGATGGGCCCTCTTTCGCCCGCTGTGAGCTGATGAGGGAGACAGAGAGTTATTGTCAAATTCCCAGCTTGCCCTTTTCGATATAAAGTTCACTTGTAATATATTTTTTTTTTCACTTTGGTTGCTAATGCATTTTGTTCTCCGGAGTGCGAGAGACCCAGCTTTCTGCGTAGCCTTTAATTAGTTTCTGGATGATGACATCTCCACCGAGAAGCAACTGGTTGTGCCCCTCCAATCTCGGGGGGAGATAAAAGAATCTAATAAAGACATTCGGTATTTCTAGGTGATGTGTTTGACAAGCTTTGTATTAACAAGAAGTCGTGTTGAAACTTTTTTCTTTCCCCAACTGCATCCTCACTGGCTGCTGTACTGTGACATTTCACAGGGGGATTAGCAGAGCCGTGGCTCCTACAGACAACTTGGAGCTTAAAACAGACCAGCCTGCCTCTCCACCCCTCAGGCTAAAGGGGAAGAGGCTTCACCTTGATCTGTTCCTCCACTATAACCTTTATGAAGGATTTAGTAGCAGTAAGGCTTCTGAACAAAAAAATCAGTCTAAGACCAACTGACAAGTTACTTTGGACAGCAGTGGGGCCACTTTTCAGGGCTTCAGGATTCCAGGCCAGATAATGAGATGTTTCTTCACTTGCCTAAGTTATTCCCAAAGACCATGGTGGAAGGGAGCGTGGGTATAACTCAAAATTTCATTTGAGCATAAGCCACATTGCTACTACAATGGAGAGATGCAGAGACCCCTTCCCCCAGGGATGCCTCTCCTACAAATTCAACCTTGCAGGTGCTTGCAGGAAAGGAGCACAGTCTGTGGAAGCATTTGTACTATTCCGCAGTGAGGGCGGGTGGGAAGACTTCTCACAACCATCCTACTGCAGTCAGCACAATTCCCCGCTGCGTACGGTTTTATAGCTTGTGTTTGAGTGCATAACTACCAGTGCTTTTAGACAATTAGGAATTAAGTGTCGATGATGCTATTGAGGCAGCTGAGAATGTAAGTGAGCGTGGCATGGTTGGCAGCCAGCACATTGACAGCCAGAGATGCAGGTTCCTGCAGAACTGAGGGCAGATCCCCCGGGAGGCAGAGGCTCATCTCTGCCTGGTCACCTCCATCTCACCTGGATGGGGTAACCTGGGAGAGGGGAATGATCAGTACCTGCCCACCCAAATGGCATTTAAGGGCAGGTGTGAGTTTGAGGATGAGAGTCGTGGTCAACTGATGCATATATATGTATTTCCATGTCAGGATGAGAATTATGAACTTCACCCTGGGATTGCAGATGGCAGGGACTACAAAGTGATTTCTGAACAGACAGAAGCAAGGACATTCTAGAGGCAAAGCTAACTAAACTCTCCATGAATTTGGACAAAAAGGGCCCCTGAGGAAAAGAAAATGCCACCAGAGAAACTGCAGGTCTTAAGCTGAAATGTAAGTGTAGGGTCCCTCCAGCCAAGTCAGGGGGCTCCAGGGGATCCCCAGCTGAGAGAGATGGGGTCTTGTCTCATTTTTCTGAAGATCTTTTGGAACTAGAGAAAACATCTCAGACAACTGATGGGGTCTGAGATATGCTCAGAGGGCAGGTGCCATCGTCTTGCTTTCTTGGTGGTCTCAGGGACACCTGCTGCACTCTTGCTTTTGGAAGAGAGCTCTCATATGACACCAACTGCCAAGAGAACAAAGGCAACTGCTTAGAGAAACCTTGGGGCAGAGCTCAAGGGACATAGGAAGGCTCTGGCTATGGAAACAGTAGGATACACTTCCTGGTGGGGAGAAATCAGAAGCCACAAGAATCAGAAACTTCTTATTTTTTTATTTTTTTAATGTTATTTTTGCATAGAAGAACTGGGATTCAGGCCACAGGTGTGGGGAGGGGTGTGAGATGATTCACCAAAGATAGAGTGGGGAGAAGAACAGGTGGATTTACTGAAATGCACTGCTAAGGGGAGCAGCAGGCAAGATAGGAGAGGTCTGCTGTGCCATATGTGGGTTAGCTTCCTGATCGGGGATCAAACTCAGGCCTTTGCAGTGGTAGCTGGTAGCACTGAGACTTAACCACTAGGCCACCAGCATGGCCCTAGAGTCAGAAACTTCTTGCCAGTGGCTGCCTGATATGGCTGTGAAGAAACCATGCGTGTCAGGAGATATTATAGGCACTCTATAAAGAAATCCTGGTCAGCAAATCTGGGGCAGCTTTTACAGCTGCCAATTGCCCAGTTTACCACTGATTGATTGAATTCTGCATTATCTCAATCACAATATCATTCATTTGCAGAGCGATTTGCAGTTCACTAAATGCTTTTAGTTATACCTATGTATTTCATTGGATCCCAGAAAGCCTATAGGAAGACCTTGCACCTGCCACCTTCTAGCTCAGTGGCTTTGGGGACATTATTAGCTATTAAAGCCTCAGTGTTCTGGCTTATTATGCGTTCAACAAATATTATTAGCTCCCATCCATAAGAGATAATGACAAATAATATCTTGGATTTCTCTGTCTTTTTATTTTCCCCATGAAATCCTGTAGGCAAATTAGGTTTTTACTTGTCCTTTTTTTGGTAGCATATTTTTTTTCTTTAAGGACCTCTAGGTGTAATTTTTAGTTTAATCTAAGGGACACCTCACTAGAGAGTCCATAGTTGTCTGACTTCCTGTCTGATGACCTTGGGCTAGTGGTTTAGCCTCTTGATTCCCAATGTATTTACATGGGGGATAAGGCCTTTGTGTTCCTATGAGGGTTTGAAAGGAAGCAGCAAATGTGGAGCCCCAGCCTTCCTTTCGCATCCCATTTCTCCTCCCTTCGTGACCTGTCTGTAAGGAGCTGGTCCCGTTGGGGGTGGACCTTGGTGCCAGCTATGATATCCTCATGTCACTACATTAAACAATTAATGAAGAGATATTTTTTAATGATTTATTATTATTGAATGTCACCACATAGGGTGACGCACTATGGCTACAGGTAGCTTGCTATGAAATTCAGTCTGCACTGCTATGCCCAGAAGCAGGAAGGTGCAGAGTGAGGAATGCAGGTGTTTGCTTTCTTCTCCTATGTCTTTATCAGGAATGACTAAACAGGGTCAGGGAGCAGAGCTCATAAAAACTTCCTTCCACATTTCAGCTGATCCTGAAAGGAACAAATCCCAAACTTCAGAACCAGTGGTTTATGACTAATCCCCAATAAATCACCAGCTTTTCTCCCAGGGTTTCATGATTTTCCAGCAAACATGAATGGTTTTAATATGGAGAGAAAGAGTGAGATGTAAGAAATGACAAAAGGGTTTGGGTAAAAGAAACAGCAGTCTGCTTGAGGCTATGTCATTAAGGAGCTCTGGGCATTTTCAGGCTCTAATTTGGGATTCTGAATATCTGTAAGCTGAGCTTTCCCTTCTGAACAGAGGCAGCAAGCACATTGTGGCAGGCGAGCAGCTTCCCGTAGCAGACCTCCTTCCTCATTTAGCCATACTCTTCAGCGCAGAAACACTAGGAAGGAAGGATTGACTGACCAGGCTTTTCAGTCAAAACAGGCCAAATGGTATCTACCTGAATGGACTCAGTGGCGGGCTCAATTGATTGTTATCTCTGTCGTGATATAGAGAGAGCTGGGAACCCCTGCCAAAGGAAGCAGCGCCTATGGTGCTATCTCAGAAGGAAGCACTCCCGAAAGGCAGCTCCGCTCTGCTTGGTGTACACTGAGGGGAGGACGGTTGGGAGGGCGATGAGACTGAAGTTCTGGTGATGGAACAGGGAGGAGGAAGATCTATTTATGCAAATGTGGGACGGTCTAAAAATCGCACATCCACTTGTCTGATAGTCGCACCATGATGAAGAGAGGCCTCCTTTCCTAAATGTGGGCATATATACACGTTCACGTGGACAGGGAAATGGGGATGCAGGATGAACACCAGCTCTGCTAGTGGGTGGATGAACTCAACAAGACCCAAAGAGCACTCTGCTGGGAATCTGCATTCTGATGAGCTCCCCGCTACGTGAAGAGAATTTGCTTGGGATTCATACATAACTATACTCAGGTCCCACCTGCTGCACTTTTATCTAGGTAACCTTGAGCAAATCATTAAATTCTCGCTGTCCTAGTTTTTACATCTGCAAAGGATTCATGAGATTAAATCAAATAATGGAGTCACACTTTCTCAAAATTGTTTAATATATACCATTGGTGTATAAATGGTTGGGTTCTCTCTCTCTCTCTCTCTCTCTCTCTCTCTCTCTCTCTCTCTCTCTCTCTCTCTCTCTCTCTCTCTCTCTCGGTGTGCATGTGTATGTATGCATTTATTATTTTTCTAACCTATGCAATCCCTTAGTAAAGGAAAAAAAACTCTGCAATGTTCAGTTTGATGTCCTTGAATAAGTCCCTCGTGTCCTCAACCATAAACCCTGGGAAGGGGATGTCCAGCGCATGTGTACTCACTGGGAACTCTTCTGGTTGCAACACTGTGTAGAGACCCCTTATTTTCTGGTAAAATAGCTGATTGCCTTAGAAATAATGTCTACTTGTGGGGTTAATGCAGGGGTAAAGTAAACTGAAGGGAATATTTGTAAAACACCTGTTATATAGCAGGTATTTAATAAATAGTAAATATCAGCATCATTATAGATGCTGAGAGTCTTTGGGGCCTATTTAAAAATCTTGAGGAAATGCAGTCATTTCGATTTATTTGCATTTCTATACAGCCTCGTAAAAATACATTTATTCCAAAAATTATTTGTTGAATAAAACTGTGTCAGACCTTATGGTAGGTACTAATCAAGACACCCAGTAGACCTTACACTTTCTTGTGGAGAGCAGACAATTGCATGACAATCTACTGTAGGGGATCTACTTAGAAAAGGGGATTCAGGGATCTCCCTGGTGGCACAGCGGTTAAGCACTGCTCTGTGGAACTGTTGGCAGCAGCAATGCAAGTTTGATGTCCAGCCAAGGGGATTCCCACATGGCGTGGCAGAACTCTCCTGTCTCGCCCGCTGCTCCCCTCAGCAGTGTATTTCCGCCACTCTGCCTGTTGTGCTCCCCACTGTGTCTCTGGTGAACCCTCTCACCGCCCCACGCCTTTGGCCTGTACTCCAGCTTGTGTGCATAAATAAATAAATCTTAAAAAAAAAAGATGATTCAAGCAAGAGTTCACTGATGAGCTAAGATATAGAGAATGAGATAGAAATGACAAGGTAAAGAGCAGGGAGAAAGGCAAGAATCCAGACCCTGGATCATAATGGCTTGGTGGATTTCAGGAGTAAAGAAGGTCAGTTGAAAGAAAAAAATATATTGACTTGGGATGCATGTGGAGAAGAAGGCAGGTGTGGTTCATGAAGGGCTTCGAGATCAAGGAAGATGTTTTTCTTCATGCTCTAGGCTTACTCAAAACTTTGTTCAGTCTGGATGAGAGCTGGCAGGTTCTAGATCAATCCTGATTTTCCATAGCTTGAACTTGTACCTGAACAGCTCAACTTTGCATTAGACTTTGCCTGGGCCCACAGTGGCCAGTGAGAAAACCAACACTTGCACAGTGCATTTTTAAGATCTTTCTGGTTTAGATGGAATATTCATGCACCAGGCTACTATCACAGACCTGAGTGTCTCTTTGTGGGGTCTGGAAATAAGAAAAGTTGAGGGGACCCCACATTGCTCCTTTTAATTTTGTAAATACAAAGGTCCCAAGGACTTAGCAGGAAGCAGCCCTTGCTGTGAAAAGGGTCCTGAATCACTTTGGGCATCTTAGATCTTCTCTATGGAGAGGAGGTGGGAGAGAAAAGCCAATAGCAGCCAAGGAAGCCATGTGGGACTCATAGATCTGCATGTGTCATGCAGAGTAACCTGATCCAAGCAGCTTCTGTGCATTCTCAGCCCCACAGGACTGTGAAGTGCTTAATAAAGCATCTTAATTTGGATTTAATAGGATGTCTACTGTGTGCAAAAAACAGAAAATTGCTATTTATTAATGACATAATTATTAAAACTTAACACCTGGGCAGTGCAATCTAAACCGAGAGTGGGGAAGTTCCGTAGAATACTGTTTTAATAATTATCTTATTTAATTATTTACACATTTGAATTAAAATTTAATAAAACCAGGTTAAACTTTAACATAATGTATTAACTGGGGAACTGTGTCCAAAGAGTATGACTCATTGGGTTTCTGCCTTTCTTCCCAAACATAACCTCACTACTTCTCATTCTTCCTGTTTTGGATGATTTCTAGATTCATACCTCAAAAGTCAGTGGAGACATCCCATGCGTGTCAGTAGTAACAACTGATGGCATTTTTAAGGAACCATGAACTCTTAGCGGATCTCATTTATTTTTGTGGCTTGGGTTCTCAGCCCTCTGCTGTTTGCGTTCCAGTTGCATGGGGGGACTTTGGCCCAGACCTCTGATCCTGTAACTCCCAAGGCTAACAGGATAGTCCTGACTGCATGTCCTTTCACCTCACCACCAGCTCAGCCAGACCGGAATCAAACTAGTCAAACTAGCATCCTTCCGTATAGCAGTTTTCCACAGAACATCAAAGACCTGCTAGCTAAACCATTCATCTGCTGTGAGACAAATCAGCATGTATTTGGACCCTGTGTCCCTAGTGCCCCCATCTGGGTAGTCATCAAGGACTCCCACATCTTCCTTGGCATTGCTCTCAGGCCCATCCTTTCCTTTCCATCCTTATAGAGCCAACAGATGAATTCAAGCCTTGAACATCACTCATAAAGATCCATCTCTCTGATTCCAATGCCATTCTTACATTCATGCTGATGTTTTTAGCAAATTTTTTTGTTTAAAATGTGTTTTAAAAAATTGTTTTAAATGCTTGCCAAACCTACAGGATAGAGTTAAAATCCCGGACATAGCTATCAGACTCTTCTACAATTTGGTTCTACTTTATCTCATTGGTCTTGTATTCCATTTTTCATTAAGTCAGTTAAAATTTATTGACCATTCCTTCTATGTTGACACATCATTTGTGTATTTGCCAGACACATAGTATATCAGAACTCCACTATTGAACATTTCACGTTGCTATGAGCATCTTTAAATGCATTTTATGGTCTTAGTCCTTAAATCCTCAAGAGAACTCAATGAAATACATGACAATTATTAGCTCCATTGCATAGATGAGGAAAGCAAGGCACAGAGAGGTGAAGTAACATGGCCAGGGTTACCCAGTTTGAACACGGTAGAGCCAGGATCTCAACAACTACATATGATATATTGACTCTTAGTAAGTAGATTTTGTATCTTCACATACTTTATGGATTTCTGACTTCCCATCTATGCCCTTGTAATTCTGTTCCACTTGAAACTGCTTTGCATACAACCAGAATCACTGTATGTCATTTGTTGATATCTAAACTAGACTATGTCCAAGGTGAAACTAGTCTGGTCCCCCTACTTCCTGTGATCCTCCCTTTAGTTCACGAACTTAGTATTTGCACCATTCACCTAACATTCAATCACATGCAATTGTATGGCAAATTTTGCCTTATTCTTCGACTTCCTGGCATGGTTGTATGTACTGCTTCCCCAAACAGATTGTAAGTTCATGGAGGTCCAATAAAATTTGACTATTTCTGCATGTCATTCATCTACTTAATACACAACTCTGTATATAACAAGTGTTTGCTAAATGTTTGTTGAATGACTTTTAACCCACCTCCATTGGAAGCTACCCTTCCATTAATGATTACTCTTGACCACAAAAAGTCTTACTATTACTTTTTCTCTCATATTTTCCCCTTTTCTAGTGAGTCTGTCCTCTTCTCCTTCCCAGAACTGATTATCTTTTACTTATTATTTAGGGCTTAGTTTAGGTGTCAGATAGTGCAAAAACCTTCCATGATATCCAGCTCCAGGCTGGCTAAAGCATCTATCCTTTGTATTTCTTAACACCTTATTTATTCCTCCTTTTCATGATACATTAACACTGTTGGATGTGTTTTTACATCTCTAAATTGTGCACTCCTTGAGGACAAGAATTGTGTCCTTTTTTATTGTTTTTAGTGTTTGTTCTTATTGCTAAGGACAAAGCTAGTATATGGGAATGATAAATGAATGTTGACAAACAAATTAAAACAAACTAAGCAATCCTAGTATATTTCTAACAACCTAAGTGATGAGAAGAATTAAGAGGGAGAATGTATCCATAGAAACAATATAAAACTATAAGTAGCTCTATCTCAGGTGACCAAACCTTCCTTATGAACATGGATTAGCTAAGACAACAGCGCATTCTTATCCTTTCTACTTAATCTTAAGTACAGACAATGTGCTAGAAATTGCCACCTGGAAAATGATATTTCTAATCCTCTAGCATCTCAGGCATGATGCCAATTTAGTTCTGATAATTGGGACTGCACCTCTTGGTCAAACCACCTTAGCTCTACGTGATAAATGGTATGCCTTTCAAATTCATCCAGGGACAGTTTGCTATCTTTCAGCTGCACTTTTAGGCCGGGTTGAAAGGACAGCAAGCATTTCTCCAACTTGTACTGCAGGACTTGGGCACTTTCCAACTGTTAAGGAGACAATTCTAGATGATTCTTCCAAGCATGAGGTGTGATTGTCTCATTTAATATACATACTGTTCTGACAGTTCTGGCCCAAATCACCTTCTATTCCACTTGGGGACTGTCCATTGTTCTCTAGTGTATGATTAGCAGATTAGCTATCATGTAAGAAGCCAGGAAAATGAACTCCGAGAAAGCCCTTCCAAAGCAAGAGTAATTCATTACCCAGCCTGATTTCCACTTAAAATATACTTTAAGTACACTTCCAACTACAAACCCTAAATCACCCTGTGTTCACAAAGTCCATCATTTTTTATTTTATTGCATGGCATTGGTGTGACATAATCCCTTGCAGACCATCTTGGAGTGCTTTACAGATCAATAAATTACTTACCTGAACAGTTGAAGCAGTGTCTGCAAGGCCAGCATAGCCATTGTACAGGCAGCCTGTTCTCCAGGAAGCAAGCAAAGCTGTGTGGGTGCCTAGGATGATTAGGTGTAGGGGCCAGGCAAAGGAATGGGTTGGAGGAGAGGTGCGACAAGAAGTGAATGCTACAGTTAAAACTTTATGAATAAAATCTGTCAAGATCAAATAATTCAGGAACTAACAGAATGTAAATATTATTTGGACCCTTTAGATGGTCAATAAATCTAGTGTTTGGTCATGAACTGATCAATTATTTTTCTGATAAGATTCAGTCTATCTTTGAAAAGGATATAATCATAAATTGTAATGTTATATCTTAGAAGTCCCATATCAAAGAGACAATGGTCACTCCCCAATCCTCACCACGTTGGCCCTCCATATTTCCATTCTACCAAATACCTGTAAGAGGTCAGGTAAGTATATGTGCTAGTGTACACACATATTCATATGCACACACATACACTGCCTCTCTATCTGAAGCTCAGTGTGGATGTAACTGTAAAAATGATTAGTCGGTGCTTACTTTATGCAAGATATTCTATTCAAGACAGCAGAAAACAAAAAAGATGAGTAAGACTTTTGCTCACTATCCTATATTCAGATAATTTATTGCACAGGAGAAATATGAGACAAATGTATCATAAAAGAATTTATTTTAAAAGCAACTATTTAATAAATAGCTATTTAATTAAGAACAAATGCAACATAAGAGAATTTATTTTATTTCCCTTGAAGGAGGCTATGGGATCCTCCAAAAGGAGAGGTCACAGCCAATTGTAGATCATCTGGAAGGCCTTATGGGTTGGGTAGTAACTCAGTCAGGACTTAAACGGTTCTAGTAGTTATAGATCATTGAAGAGAAGAGTCCCGATAACCGTTGTCAGCAGAAAGGGCACGGAGGTAAGGAAACAAAAGTGCAACACGTGCTTACTAATGAGTGTCCCCAGTTGAGAGGAGTTGTAGAAAAGGTATGAAAGACAATAGTAGAGAAATAGGGATAGGAATGCAGATGATGCTAAGATATCTGTAGATACTGCCTTCCATGAAGGAGAAAATCCAACACAGTCGACAGTGAATGATTAATACACTAAGTAAGAGAAAGACCAGCACTGAGATTTCCAACCAGTTTGATTGCTATGTTGGGGTTTCATTCTAGCCTTAGGACAGGGAATAATGTTGATGTACAACTGGTTTGGGATGAACAGCCCAGATGGCATTGTTTACTGGGTGAATGGTGTGGCTCGGAATTGTACACTGTGGTGATTCTGAGGCTTGCTCATTCAAGGAAAGAACCTAGCACATAAAAATAGGAGAGCCAAATGGAGGAGCCACTTAATTTGGGAAGAACTGGTGTGCTGAAACTAGTATCAGTGGGCTGAAATGATATGTATTAATAATACAACTCTGAAGTTGTTACAAACATGTAGCAATTTGGGAAGGTGGTTTTTTTGAATAACCATTAAATTCCATCCTATAAATGTTTGTTTAAGTTTCATTATGAATATGAATATGAATAAGTCATGACTTAAGCCATCAAAAAGCTCTTTTGCATAATGGGCTCAAGGCCATCAAAAAGCCCATGTGGCACAAAGGGGAAGTCTCAGCACTATGATGCTATCTGCAGCTACTGCAACACCAGTTCGATCCCCGGCCAGGGAGCTAACCCACATGGCGCAGCAGACCTCTCATGTCTTGCCTGCTACCTCCCTCGGCAGTGTATTTCAATCAATCCGCCCATTCTGCTCCCCACTCTGTCTCTGCTGAATCCTCTTACCCTCACCCAGAACCTCTGGCTTACACTCCAGCTCTTGTGTGCATAAATAAATTAATCTTTTTTTAAAAAAGTTCATGGGCTAGCAAGTGAGAGATGATAACCATAGCAGATTAGTAAGTGCCAAGAATTGGAGTTTAGGGGTTCCAATATAGGACACCCTTGCTTTCCAAGCCAATTAGAAGATAAAACAAGTGAATAATCATTTGAGAACCAAATACCACATTCAGTAATGGTAAAGGTGATAGTGGAGATTTACACTTACAGGTAGGCAGACAATGGGCTTCTAATTCTGAACCCTGAAATGAGACAGGTGCATGCAGGCACCTACTGGTTGTGCTACAAGGTATCCCCATCTCTGTGGAATGCTGCCACATGAAACATGACTGGGAAGAGCACAGCAGATTGTAGCCTTCCTCAGAAACTCTGGTTCCCACATGAATGACTGAAGGACGGGGGAGGGATCCTGCACCCAAACTCGCCAATGGAATTGAACCCTTCCCTCCCCTGGGAGGAGTGTTAGGGCACAGGGAGATAAGGAGACCAAGTGTGTCATGGCTAACTGATGTTCACTTAACGCCCCTTCAGGTGTGTGGTGTACTCTGGGAACACAGATAAGAGCAGGGTAAGTTGAGCTGGGCAGGAGGGAAGCGAGGACTAGGGGTAGGGAAGGCTGTTCAAGGAGCATCTGATTTGGACCTTCTAGGGTGAATGGGAGTGTTCCAGGAAGGACATGATATATCAAAGATGGCAAGGAGGTAAATAGAGGTGGAATCACTGGAATGTTAATCAAAACAGGTTGGTGCTTGGTTTTGCAAGGAGCTTGGATATTATCAGGTTCTGAGGAGTTTGGATATAAGGTAGGCAATAAGGAGAAATTGGAAGTGTTTAGGCAGAGATATAATCTGATCAGAACTTCATTATATAAAGACAACTCTGAATGCAATATGGGGGGGTGACTCGTGGATGTGTGTCGGAGGTGGGAGGGGGTGAGAGTGGAGACAGGAAGAAGGTGGAGGCTAGGAGAAGAGTTGCAGTATTGCAGTGGAATCCATTCCCGTGAGACACCCTGACTTTGTATTTGTGTAGGAGGAAATAGAAGCAAAGTTCAAGGTAAGCTCTTTCATGTTGAAAGTAAATCTTCTAATTTTTCATCACTTACTCAGTCTATTTATTTCAGTGGCTGGGTTCTGTCAACTACCATTTTAAGACAACAAAGAAATGTTCCAGCAGGATTTTTATTTCATTTTTCCTTGTACTGGTTTTGTCTCCACAGTGTCTCCTAAAATTGTAGAGATTTCTTCAGATATCTCCATTAACGAAGGGAACAATATCAGCCTTACCTGCATAGCAACAGGTAGACCAGAGCCTACGGTTACCTGGAGACACATCTCCCCCAAAGGTAAGAATAGCAGTTTGGTGTGTTGTGACCAGAGTGGAAGTTCCTTTGTTGGCCATGACTTAGTCTCCTTTTCGTACGCCAGTAAGAGAATGCTTGTGAGTCGGAAGAACATGATGGTATTCTCCACGATTTCAGGTTGAGGTTCTCTTCAGTCCCGAGAAATTAATCCCAGTTGTTTCTGGGTGAAATGCTGGCAGGATGTTCTGAGCGAACATGACTTGTCATGTCTGATGACAGAATAATCGGCTTTGGTGGCATTGCTCATCTGGTTGTTTTAAGAGCTGGAAAACACAAACACAGAATGATGGATGAGAGCTTTGAATGGCCATATTCCTAAAAGGAAAATTTCCAAGTCTGTGCTTCTCCAGTTTTGCCAAATATCTAGTTGCATGTCCATCGGTTGTTTTGTAGTTTTGTTGCTGTTTTGCTCTCCTGAATCCTAGATAACAAACATAACTTAATGTGTGATTAAATTGCAAATTGACTATGTCTAAATGTCTAGATGTTTTGTAGATAAGACCAAGTGTTGTTTTAAGCATGGATTTTCATGGTTTGAATATTAAACCCTTCGAATTTAAGGCGAGACACCATTAATTATTATGCTAGCTTTTAGGCAAATACATTATTTAATTTCTTCTTAAATATCTATTGAGTGTTTTGCAGTAGTATAGGTACTCATCTAAGTACTGGGGATATAGTAATAAACCAACACAGATAAGTTCCTGCTCTCATTCTCTTAAGATAAATGACAAAAAAAGGCAATATACAATGTAACAGGTGATGATAAGAAGAAAATGGATCAGTATTCATTGATTCATTGGCAGAAGGACAAGAGGTTTGCTCAAGGAAGGACTTTGAAAAGATAACAGTTGAGCAGATACCTGAATAAAGATCCTTGATCTCATTGCTTATTTCTGGTTGATGTGAAATATATTTATGTAAGTATGTCTGTATTCATGCATGTCATAAATTATGCATATTACTGAGTGGTGCAAGTTTAAGGATTATAAAAGACCATATTGGTAGTCATTTACTTGCAACTTGGGGCCCTGAGAGGGTGGCTGGCACACAAAAAGTTTATCTGAGGTTTTCTTAGGATCAAACCATGTGGAAGAGAAGGGCAGGCAGCAGGTGTGGGCAGCCAAGTTGAGGCTGAGGTGTTCTGCAATCCAGTGAAACATCTCAGCTGAGCCTCTGAGGCATTCTGAAGCTAGAATGACCCATCAGATGTGTCCTATACTGATGTGAGGGGGTGGCCGTTTGTACCAGCACGGTAGTCACTCACTGAATTTGAGCTTCCCCAGAAAGGTTGTGACCTTGGACCAGGCAGCCCTCCTCATGTGAGACGATCCCTATACGGGGCTGCAGCTGTGGAATTTCCACCACAGGACACTGTCTTCCCCTTCTGAACTTGACATTGCATCACAGTGTACACTCACTTTGGACATTTAGAAAAAAATCTGTGTGGGACTATGAATGGGCTCTAACTACCAAATTCCTTCTCTAAAACTGACAATTTGCCCGGATAGAGGTTATCAGAGTAGGCGTGAAATTTTAATGGGTCTGGCCTGAGTTCCTGGGAGCTGTCCCATGTACCATCCCTGAAGCTACTACTGTGAGCAAAGGATCAGAGAGAGCTACTGTCATCTGCCAATCTCTCAATTTGAAATGACCTTACACACGGACTGGCTCAAAATCTAGGAGGAGGCTTCAGCTGTGCATGAGCTCATTAGTGATGGAACGTGGCCCAGGGCACATCCGAAGGAGGGACAATCCAAACGGACAGACTTTCTAAGCCCGCAGTGCCCACCATTCATCATCACTGCTTAATGCTGAGCTCCCAGTGCTGTGGATGCTGGGGTGCTCCGTACCTTTAGAATCTGCAGAACGTTTATCATCCTGGCTAGACTTACTTTGCCTCATGTCAATGAGCGCCGCACCCTCCCTCTTCAGGTCTCCTTCTGTCTCCTACTTGGTGTCTGGGCTCATGTCCTGTCCTCCTCTTCAATTCTTTGTCCTTTACGGGTGCTTCCCCCCACCCTTCTCTTCCATATATCTCTTTATGTGCTGCCTTTTATGTTTTCTCTTTTAGCTCTTTACTCGCCCTTCCTCTCACAGCCTCCTAAATGTTCTGACTTCAATTTCATTTCCCCCCACATTTTGTCCATCTTCTTCTGAGTTCTTTTATTTCCCCTCTGCCATTGGAGCCAGCCCTCTTCGGCTCATCTTGCTGAAGTTCATACCGGTGCATCTTAGCCCTGTCTCCTCCTTTCATGGTCATCACACAGACGTTTCCCCAGAGGGCTTTGCCAGAGCTTGTTCCAGATGCTTCTGTTTTACAGGGATTTTAGCTGCTATGGAAACAGAAGATGGATAAGAGGAGAGGAGCAGGACAATCAGAATCTACCTGTGGATCAGAGTGATTTAGATGAACAGCTTTTTCCAGATCCCTGGTCCAGATTAGCTCTCCCACATTCAAACTGATGAGACCTGCCAAGCTGTGACTAATCATCCCAAGACTCTCTGGGGTGCCATTGTCCATGTGACTGATTATTTGGAGATCAGAGATGTCATTGGGCGGTTGCCAAATGTGAACTGAATCTGGAGACCCTTAGCAGTCAGCCCATCATCCTGCGCCAGGGATAGTTCCATAGGGTACTTATTCTAAATAAGTTGGGACAGCTCTGGAGTGCCTTGGAGAAAAAGGGGTGCACCTGCTAGCAAAGGCGCCAAAGGCAGAGAGCTGCTGTCACCTTTGGTCCCATTCTGTGCAGGTAGATCATGTTCTCCTCATGACCATTCTTACACTCATCCCCATTAAGTTCATGGATGGAGACCTGACTTCATTGCATCTCTCACCAGACTCCTCTCTATGTTCTGACAATGCTGGAAAATGCTAGTTTCTGCCGTCATGACTCATAGGGTGCTGCTTGCAATGCACCTCTTTAGAATGTGTATGTCCAGCTTTGATCATCTGTGTGAGAAAGGAATAAAGAAGTGTTAACTACGACTTTAGAAGTGACTCATGCATTTTGATAAACAGACACTTAGGCGTAACCATCTAATTGGAAAGGGGCAGTAAAATTATGTACCAGGCTAGCACTTTAAATCAGATGGAGACTACGTCAGTTGTCCATATCCAAGATGGAGAGGGAGGTAAGGTATACCAAGCTACCTCTCGGCACTGTCATTGATTTTGAGAAGTAGTTTCCGTCTATTATTAGCTTTCCATCATGAACTTACCAAGCTCCAGGAGTTCAAGAAGAAAGTGCACTCACTTTGTAAAGATACCTGTCTTTATTCTGCACACCTATTTCAGGATGTGTAGGTGTTTCTTGCCCCTGCTTTGCCCCTTGTCTTTTGGGGACAAAGAGCCCCAACTCATGCTTTCACGTGGCAATGCCACCTCTACCTGCATGAATGTGTTATTGGCCCCTTGCCAAGTCCTTGTAAGCACTAGCACACTGCCCCAGCTGCCCCTGTTCTCACAGAAGGCCTGCAGTCTCCTTAAGACTCTTTCCCATTCATGATTCCTTGCCTTGTCTTTGAACCTCACCTGGGCACCCAGGAGTTTATTGTAGCACAGTCCTTAAACTCTAGTCTTTCTAACTCTTGAAGAATGTCTTTAGTGCTCTCTAATCCTCTGCAGTTTCCAAAGTAAACAAAAACACTTCCTCTTTCAATGGATCCTAAAAGATGCTTTACAGGACCTTCCTCTTCACAGAAAAGTATTGTAAAAACCCTATTTTTATGTATCTCCAGTATCTGTTGGATTGTAAGAGCTTTAGAGAAAAGGCTGAGATTCCTAAATTGCCACATTCTGGGAGCTCTGCATGAACTCAGGTATAGACCTGGGCCCGACCACTGATGTGTAGATTCCACTATACGCTGAAAATCAGGAATCACTGAGCATCTCAATGGAGCTCCCCTCTAGGGCACATCTGCCTCCACCTTCCCACATCAAAGACAATACTGAAAATAAAAAGCTTTACATAGGTTACTGAAAGAATGCCTTGTACCCAAATACTGGTTGAGGCTCAGGAAGGTTCAGTAAGCTGTTCACAGAGATGTGTCTAGATTTCTGAGGCATGAGTTCTTTGAGACCAGGACCGTCTCTCACTTAATCTTTCATTCTTTACCTCCCACACGATGTCCAATACCTGGGAAGTGTTCACAAGATATTTGTTGACTCCATGAACTCTTGGAGTTGCCATGCCCCATGGGGCAAGCCTGTTCCCCCAGTTCAAAGACCACACCCTGGTCCTTGAGGGATCTTCTTCCACTTTGATGCTACAGTAGAGACTTGCTGTGTTTCCTCTGGAAACTCTGCTGCCTAGTCTGCAGGAATCTTCCCTGGTCTTCACAAGGTTGTGAAGTCTTTCCTGAGGACCACTAGTGGGGGATCTGCTGTGATCCGGCTGGAGTTCTCTTGAAGGAGAGACTCCTTTTCAAGTTCTCTTTTACAAACATTGAGAAGACTCACAAGTAACTTTGAAGGTGGGTCTTCGGTGAACTCCCTTCTTCCCACATCACTGCCGACCGGAATCCCTGTGCACATGCGTGCGTTTCTTCAGCATGCTTTGTGCTCACTCTACTGGGGCACCTCATCCTTCTGGTGCCTACCTGTTCCCAACCCCATGTGACCCTACACCCTCAGTGGCTCCCAGCAGTTACACATAGCAGTCCTGAACGTTGCCAGGAGAGTGAGTCCAACTGTAGATGAACATTCCCTATTCCTCATGTGTTATGGAATAAAATTACAAAGAAAGAAATCAGCACAAAAATTATTATTTTAACAACTGCCCTCCCCGCAACTATATAAATCAAGCTACAAAAGTGATTGTTTGATTGGTTTTTGTCAGGGCCACAGGAAGACTGGGTTGAGAATTGGAGCTGGGCCATGTATTTACCGGGTTCCAGTCCAAGCCGTTGCTGTGGGGTCTTCTCTTCCCTCTTCTGCGTGCTTGCCACACTCTTGCCTGCAGGACTGTACAACCTCTCCTGGCTGCCAAGGTTGTGAGTGAGGAGGCCCAGTGGGTAGTTGGTTGCTTTGGCTTTTGCTTCTCAGTATTTCAAGAAGCTTCAGTTGGTGAGAACAGAGCAACCCTTGGGTGGAAGCTCTTCTCCTGCAAAGCCCTGGGCTCTCCCCTCCTCTGCTGCCCTCCCACTGCCACATGCCCACCTATTTTCCCATTTGTCAGCACTGACAGACCTTCCTCCCCAGCCAGGCAGGACACTGAAGCACTAATTGGCACTGGAGGTATCACAGCTTGAGTTCAACCAGAGCTGGCAGGCGCCATGACTCCGGTGACAGCTCTGTGAGAAGGTGTCAGCAGTGGAGCCCTGGCACGCGGTAGGCTGACTGCAGCACCCTGGCACTAATGAGCAGCCTGTCAGCATCAGCATCAGGGGCCCCATGTGGCACCAGGATCATTAGGATGGCAGATGAGAAAATCTTCTCCAGCAAAGAGGCGCTGGGGATGGGCAGGAAGAGGACAAAATGGGACGAAAGGCATCACCTCATCCACAGATGGCAACCACCCAGCAGGAGAGGACCCAAAAAATAAAAGAAAGAAAAATATATTTATAAAGGATCTCTCTCTATGCCAATGCTGGACCACTCTTAGAATCTCATTTTGGTTGAGTTGCCCTATAATTAATCAACAGAGGCTATAAATCTTTTCCACCAAGGGGGAACTCAATGACTAAATTAACTAGCTAGTCATGGCTACCTGTCTTCTGTGCTATAAAACCAGACATAACACAAGTTCCCAGGAAGCAGGAACCAGAGGGAGAAGGGAAGCCTTGGGCGCTGTGTCTTTTTCCTAATTGTTGGAGGAGTGGCTGGGCTGCCTGCCCCCTCCTGTCTTCCTCTGTAGCAGTAGAATCCAGGAGAGGTAGTTAAGAACAGGAGACCTCCCTTGAATACTTTGTCTCGGGATGGGCTGGGAAATGGCTGTTGTGTCTGTCCCATGGATCCATTTCCTGAGGTAAGCTTCGTGTTCTGCTTCAGGCTTCAGACTGGACAATTCTGAGCTTTGTGGAGTGTCTGGTCTTTCTCTAGCTTCCCATAATGACTCCATTTCCATGAGCAGAGGCAGCCTGATAGAAGATGGAAATGGATCTGAAAAAGATGGTTTTTGAAAGCAATTCCAGCTGAATTTGAATTCTTTCCACTGACTGATAGCAGAAGTGCTAAACTACTCTGGGATGTGCTTCTTTATTAATTTTGTTTCTGTTTTCTGGCATGCCCTCGCAAAGATTCTGTGATCTGGGCTGCCCACACCGAAGTCACGCTAAAAACTTAACCTTCATCACATATGTGGTGTCCTCACCTTTGTGCTAATTGTCTCTTCTCCCTAGAGCATTGTCCTGTATATTGTGGGTGGCAGGTGGTGTTCTGCTACTGCTCTAAGACCACACTCAAATACTACCAATTGAAAGGCTCTGATAAACCTCAGACAGACGACTGGTCCTTTCTTTGAGATCCCAAAGCACTCTGTAAACCCCTCTGAGGAGGGCAATTCTTACTCCTACAAGTTTGTGGGGTCCTCCCATTGTCCAAGGGACTAGGGAAGTCAGGAGCATCCTTTACATGGTTTTATTTTATCCCCCAGTGCCTGCCACAGCACTAGAACAGATGTCTGCAGGCATCTGAAAGTGATTGTTGAATGCAAAGTTATCCAATAGGGTGGATACAATATTTTTCTTTCCTTTTAAAATTAAGTCCTTCTAATGCATCGTTTAAAACAAAATCAATTTTAGAGAGTAAAAGGTAAAATATAGCCGCTTCATCTTTTCCCATCATTCTCAACTGTTGTTCATCTCATATTTCCCAAATCAATCAAAGGAACTCATAAGAAAAGGCTCTCCTCTCTCATGTGCCCCCAGGACCAAGCCTTAGACACCTCATCTGTAAAACAGAGATAATAATGCTTCCCCATCACAGCTGTGGTGAGGTTTAAATGTGTTCGCCAGTGCAAAATCCTTGTCCCCATAAGACACGTAGTAAGACACGTAGTAGGTGTCCAAGAATGTGAGTTGCCAGCCCCTTCATCTTCACTCCCACCATGAGACAAGAAAAAAGGGGAGAAAATTATAATTATTTTCTCTGAAAAGGTTAAAACCTTACAAAAGCTCAAGCTCAGTGGATTGCCGGAATAGATATTCAAAGGTGCTTAATCAGCACCTCCCTCATGCCCACCATTTTCTAATTAACGTAGGTGCTTGATTAAAATTCCCAGAGTACCCCAAGTAGCTATCCCAGGAGGGCGAAGTAATTGCTATTGCAAAAGATATTACAGTGGTCATTGATGGTGGGGAAAAAAAAAAAATAATTGCATCATAATGGAAAGTGGCAGATCTCCTGTCCAGAGCAGCAGCAGAGCATACGGTATGAGGGCCAACCAGGCAAAGAAAGCAATTTATTATGATAAAGATAAACTAGGGGTACAACCTCCAGGAGGGGACAAAGTGATCCAGAAACTCGTAAAGCAAATGGTTTAAACACATGTGCAGACTAAGGCAGGAAAGAAGAAAGCAAAGGGAGACACATAGAGATCACTCTTGAACTCCATAATTCTCTTTAACTGTAAAATTACAGTGACACAGATACAGTTAGGGTAAAATTTGCCAATGTCAATAAGGGCTTTTGTAAGTTTAATATTTATGATCTGGTTTAAAGTAATATTATAGCTTTGCAACTTCCTACTTCAAAGACGAGAAACTCATAAAAAGACTAGTGAGAAAATTAATGAGTTCTATGTGCCTGAATTGAGAACATAGGGAATCAAGTCTCAGTCTAGAAACCAGGGCCAGGAGTGCATACCGCAGCCGCTGTTTGTGGTTTTACCCAATTATTTGAAAACCCTTGAAAAATGTAGAATCGGAACAAGCAGATGTCTGCTGAATCCAGAGATTGCTAACAGCATCCTCCCCCACGCTCTCCTGAGTCTTGGGCTATTTATACTGGTACTTGGTGACCGTTACCATGCAAAACTGTTTTGATAGAACAAAAAAGGAAACATAAAAGCAAGGAGATTGTATCATTTCCTCACAGATGCTAACCACCCCTGGCTCAATAAGATGCAAAGGAGTGTTAAAATGGTAGCCCATGGAGGCCGGGAACCCAACCCCTGGGGTGTCCCTATAACAGGTAGCTCCAATGTGGGTACGAGAAAGGCTTCCACAGGGGCTCCACACCCACCAGAACCCCAGAAACCTCCATGCCACCACAGCCCTCTAGACAAGCTGAAGACTCTAGACTTCCATACCCAGTAGCCAGCAAAATCTGCCCTGCAGGAATGGAGGTAGTTTCCATTCAAAAATGCCCTTTTCTCTAGGACTTCAGTGGATCCTGAAAAAAATCAGTCTCAACCTGTGATGACTGCTTTTCCCCTCAAGTCTAAATTACAACGAGAATCTCTATCATCCAGTAATAACAATCCCTAACAGCTTGTAGTTGTTTAAAAACATGGTAGACAATCTTTTAAACATTTACACACAGTAAGTAGTATGTGTTCTTCCCAACGACAGTGTGAGACAGGTCTTGTGATTCCCCTGTGTTACCAACAGGAGAGCTCAGGCATATCTTCCAAGGTCACACAGCTCTAAGTGCAAGCTTCAGCCAGCCCCAGCAGGGTCTCCACAATGCAGATGCTCAGTGCTGTGCTGTTCAGAGCTGACCACAAAAGGTGGCCCCTGATTTATACCCCAGACAGACATAGGATGGGACCTAGAGACCTGTTAACAGATCTCCAGGTTATTGTAAAGCACATGCAAGTTTGAGAATCCCTGCTGTGTATTATTTACTATGTGTTGGCCGTTCTGCTTTATACATATCATATTGCTTAAATTCCACAAATCCTCTAATAAGTAGGCATTATTTTCTCTTTAGCAATAAGGAATGGAGATTTGAGGGGATGATTTGCCCACAGACATTAAATAACTAAGATAAAATTCAAATCCAAGTTTTTTTAACCACAGTGGCCATGTTCTTAATGCATATTGATTTCCTACCCAACTTCTGACCTACTGTTTGTGGCAGATCTCTGGGACTTGTCTATTCTTTGGGTTCAAAATTCCTGTCAGCCAGGGTCTTGTATTGTCCACATTTTTGCAGCATTCTTGCAAATTCTTCCACACTCCTGACCAGACACTAGTCTCTGGGGTGGGCACTGTGCTTAGCCTTGGCTTTGCCGCCTCAGAGTCCTTCAGTGGATCTTCGCCTGAATATCTCTGAGCAAAGGATATGGCCCCGGCTCAGAGGATTGGCCTCACCTCGTTTCTCAGGCGAGTTATTTTGCTCATGCCAAGTTGGCCATTATGACTTTTTACTCTCCCTCTCCTTTCCTTCACCTGGGTCCATGGTTCATGGCAGTGACGCAGCTGTTCTCTAGCTTGATTTATTTTTTCCTCATGTTAAATATTATCATTCACTCACACAATGGTATGTCTTCCGCTTTGATTGTTATTATTAGGTCATTTTACACCTTAACAGCTTTAGATATGAAAAGAAATTGCTGGATTCTAAGGTATGTTTTTCATTATCTGACTCCTTTCAGTTTCCCTATGTGATCTGGAGGCATTTGCCATACTTCATCTTCCCAGTGGCGTAAAATGCTTTTCCTACTGGAGATAGGACAGTTGGAAGGGAATGAGCGGAATACCAATTCAGGTCCTTGAAGATCATGCTCCAGCCTCCTTCCTGGCTAGGCTGCCCAGGTTCTCCATTTCTCCTGCGCTGTCAGCCTCTTCCTTGCCTTGGAATTGGAGTCCAGAACAGCTGGGAGGGTCATCTTAGCCTCTTCCGCAGTGCTGATTCCTCTCTGCTGACCCTCTTCCTCACGCTCCCCAAAGCAAAACCCTATTTTCCCTTTCAACAGAGAGTTAAACATAATGCCTTTGGAATCTTTCCTCCATAATTATTTTAGGACCCCTCTTGTTTAACTGATCTTCAGCCCTGGAGGCTTTTGTTCCTTCTCTAATTCTTTACACCACTGCTTTATGGAATGGTTCGTTGTGGTCACTGTGGCTGGAGATATTTGGCTCATCATCTCCATGATAGAGAAAGACTAATGATCTCCCCCTATTTATTTATTTATTCTATCACACCATTGCAGAAAAGGATTTAAGCAGAAAAGGTGACTTGGCTTTTGCCCCCAAAACTCCTTCTTAAAACAATTTTAACTGTTGGTGTATCTCATTTATTTACTCAATACTTGCTATTGATCACCCACTGTGTGCTGAGTAACTGTTGTAGGCACTGGATATACATGTCTGTTCAAAGGAGACAAAATCCTTGGTCCCATATGTTTACATAGTGGAAAGAGAGAAAAATAAACCTATGGATCAGTAAGCCTTACAACACAGTATATGGTGATTAGTGTGGAAAATTAAGCTGCATAAGAGGCAAAGAGACCATCAGGTGTGTGTTTGGTGCTTATAATCTTAAATAGGGTAGGTAGGAATGCATTACTTAAGAAGATGGTTCATAAAAATGGAGGGGAAATATATTTGGATAACTTTAGAAATTAACATTCCTGGTAGGGCTAATAGGGAATCCATGTGGCATGTTCAAGGAGTAACTGGGAGACCTGACTGCTACAGAATATTTATTAAAACACCTTCTTTCCTCCTCATAGATCACAAGCTTCATGGGGGCAGGGAGCATGATTTATCTCGCTTACCCTGTGTGCACCAGTGCCTAACAGTGTCCATCACATTCTAGATATTCAATAAATATGTGTTAATAAAAGAGTGGATAAAGTAAGTGTGAAGTTATAGTGTAAGTAGTTGAGCAAATGGGACGGAAAGTTAAATGGTTCAAATCAGAAATTGTGGTTCCATAATCAAGTGATTTCAAATTCTGCACAAGGACGTGTTCAAGCCAGTGGCAGTGGTCACGTGTGGCTGAGACAGGGACGAGGGACCCAGGCAGCTAACAAAGCAGGTGTCTCATCAAAGGAAACCTTGATGTCACCTCAGGTACACCTATCAACAGGGCTCTGATCCAAGTATGAACACCCTCAAAGGTTGTGAGTGGTTCAGAACACCAGTTATTACAAAAGGCGGAGGAAGGGCTGACATGACATCGCCAGAGGACAAGAGTGTGAAAGCATCAGGGGTTTCCAATAAAAGAAGGAAAGAGGAATGAGATTCATGTGATTCTGAGAAGTGAGGAGGACCATCATCCCAACCTTGGACACTGAAAGAAACAATTCAGCAATTTCTTAAGAGAGCAACAGAGGAAGTGCCACCCACAGGAAATTACTGGGCGCCATTTAATAAAGGTCTTTTGGGAGATGCTAATCCTGGAGGCTTAGGGTCTAGGGGAGCTTTTTGCTTAAGTAGTGAGAGCTTCAGAGGGCATAGTGGTTGGACTTGTAAGACGGAGTATTGAGAGAAAGGAAAGGGCTGGAGAGTGTGGTGTTGGGGGAGAGAGTGGTGACACCCAACTTTGACTTTTGAGCAGTGAGATGTGAGGCATGTTGAATTCCAGCCAAGAGTCTGCAGTGGAAGACAGTGATACCACACCTCGTTGATTTTTGCTGTAAAGGGTATAAATCTCTCCCTGAGCTTGAAGGTGGGGAGGTGACGGTGAGCAGCAGAGACTAATCTTTATGAAGCCATTGCAAGGTCAAGGTCAGAGATTGTGATCAGGAGTAGAGAATAAAGTAGTTTAAGGAAGTTTAAACACAAGTGGAGACATGAAGTGGATCGAATTTCCAGGACTGAGTAATGGTTTGATGTGGGAATGGTGTGAAGGTAGAGATGAAACTGAGTCAGGCTCCCAGATTTCTGGTTGGACGCTTTCATTGCCTGTTTGCAGGGTGGTGACTAGACTTGACTTCTCTCTCCTGTGGCGATAGGTAAGATGTTAGGCACTAGTTGCTGTTGATTTATTTCTGTTTATTGATCCACATGGGCTAGTCCCTTTTCTCCAAAAATGATCATAAAAACCCAGATTTATTTATTTATTTTTTTTAGAAAATCAGGATTTATTAGATTGGGCAGAAATGATAGAATATAGCAAGATATGATAAATAGACAGAATGAATCATTTTTTATTCAACAGATATTTCTTGAGTACCCAAAACACAACAGTGCATGTAAAGTGTTTCAGATTGCACAGTGAATGCAGCCTTCGAAGTCTTGCCCCGTGGGGCTGTAGTGTGGGAATATAGGCAATATTCAATAAATAAATATGCAATCCAATGTCAGGGAGAGATAGTGCGATGGAGGAAAATAAACAGAGATGGGGTGAAGAATGATTGGTGATGCTATTATAGGGTGTTGATCGAAAGCCTGAGCAGAGCCCTGGAGACATGAGGGAAGTGACTCAGTAAATGTACATGTCAAGAGAGGGTGCTCCAGGCAGAGGCACCTACAAGAACCAAAGTAGGGCCAGAGTAGGGCCATGTGTGGGCCATGTGAGAAACAGCACAAATGATGCAGAGAGGAGTGATATAAGATGCTGTAAAAAGAGCCAGGTCAGGGCATCCCTGGTGGTGCAGCCTTTAAGTGTTGTGCTGTGGTGCTGTCAGCAGCGTTGACGCGAGTTCAATGCCCAGCCAGGGAGATTCCCACATGGCGCGGCAGACCTCTTCTGCCTTGCCCACTGCTTCCTTCAGCGGTGTATTTCCGTCAATCTGCCTGTGCTGCTCCCCACTCTATCTCCGGTGAACCCTCTCACTGCCCCACATCTTTGGCCTGTATCCCAGCTTGTATGCATAAATAAATCTTAAAAAAAAAAAAAAGCCAGGTCAGATCATAAAAGGCATGTTAAAAACTGGAATTTATTCTAAAAAAACCCCAAAACACTAGACTCCTCTTTAAGCAGGAAAGTGAAATAACTTCATAAATGTTTTCAAAGAGCCATTTTAACTATTTGCTGATAAAGACAGGGACCAAGGGGAGAGTAAGGGTAGCCGCTGGGATACCAGTGATGATCTGTCTTCTTTTGCCAATCAAGAAATGATGATGACGTGGACTGCAGTGGTAGGGTAAGCTACGGCGAGTTTAATCTGGAATATATCTCAAAGCAAAGCTGCCAAAGTTGCTGATTTATTACATGGTGGTTGTAGGATCTAGGAATCAAGGATCATGGAATCGTGTGTGACCTGTGCCAACTTGTCACTAGTGATATCATGTCTTCTATCAAGAGCTCCAAGAGGAGCGGGCCTCCATGCAGAATCAAGAAGCTAAGTACCTTGGATGTATATGTGGAAATGTTGAGTGGATGGCTGGCTATGCAAGGCACTTAGAAAATAAATATAGGCCTCATCACAATTCAGGTGCTATTTAGAGCCTTGGGATGGGCTATTACCACCTTAGATATTATCTAAAATAGACAAAAGGGTTGTATGGACCAGGCCTCTGGGTATTTCAATATTTAGCTGTCAGGAAGACAAGATGGTCTAGTACAGGTGATTGTGAGGAAGTGGCTGGAGAGCTTGGTGGAAAATTTGAAAGCCAAGTGCAGATTCACTGCTTCATAAAAGGAAGGAGGGGCTAATAGCACAAGCCTTGCTCAGAAATCACGTGAGATGAGGACTGAGGAGTGGCAAGATACACTTGCCAGAGATGCCGGTGAGAACAATTCTGGTGAAAGACGGTAGATAAAAGAGTCATTGGAAAGGGAGAGAGTGGATGGGAGGAATGCGGGTAGTAATATACTGTTCTGAGGAGTTTTGCTATGAAGGGTGTTAGCCAGTGAGGGAAGTGTGAGGTCTTTTCCTGGAGTCCAATCTTGTCCAGATTTCCTTGCTGTTACTGCTGTGTCATTAGTTGTCTTAGGGTTTTCAGTTGTCCCTCTTCCTCAGAGGAAATAAAGGAATTAGTCAAGACTGGTCTCTACTTTTAAGCAATCTATAAAATTTGCTCATTAGCCAAGTGAGCCTCAATTTATTTATGTGAATTTTGAGCGTTCTGGAAATCAGAAGCCAAATCTGCCACGCTACTAAAGCAACTGACTGTCTGTGTACACAGGAATAGTGTCCAGAGGGGAGACTCCACTGCCAAGTCTGGTGAGGAGGCCACTGGGCCTTGACAGTGACACGCTTATGGAGAACACTGCATGGCCTGTGAGGCAGCTCATGAGTGGAGGTGGAGGAAGTAAAATGGTCTGTTCATCTTCTATCCCATCTTGAAGGATGAGGAAAGATGGTCTCAAAGTCCATGACCAGATAATTCAAGTTGAGCAGGAATATATTAATTCATTTTTTCCTCAGGAAACAAATCAGCCTTGAACACCTCCTCTTCTGACCACAGATGACCATCCAAGTGAAATCCTTCTATGCTCACAAGAAGCTCTAAAGGGCATGGAAGTGAGGAGGTAGTTGTCTGGGGCAGATACGTGAGCAACGTGTAGATCTGTTTCCTGGAAATTCTGCAAACACTCCTGTCTCAGTGTTGCTTGTGCGAGGTGTCAGTCAGGGTAGAGGAAGCAGACAATCTCTTTGTTTAGTCTAGAATAGTATTAGAGATGAGAGAGAACTTGCCCGTCTGGAAGAGAGTATCTGCTCTGAGTGCTGTGACATCGCTACCTAGTCCTGGCTTGCAGATGTATTCCCAAGTATCTACCCCAAAATATTTCTCCTCACAATGATAACAAACCATTCTCCTGGGCCCCAGAGACACTCCTTTTCATTGAGAGGTTATAATCCCTGCTTGATTGGCACATTGTGTAGGGTGGAAAGATTGGGAGAGGATTGGTTCCATTCCTTTCTGCATCTATGTTTCCACCTAGAACCCACAACCCTTGCGAATTTGGGATCAAGTGAGCATGACCATGGCCATTTTTTCAACTTCATTTTGCTTTCGTTAGCTTTGTTGCCAAGCATCCACACTGATCAGTCCTTGCTCTCCTGCTCCGCTCTTGAGCGGTCACATACCTCTGTGTGTTGATGTTTTCTCTCTTTATCACAGCACTTACCTGGGTCTCTTGATTTTGGTCACCCAGGTGTTGTCATGGCAATGACATCCTCCATAGAGTGGTGCTGCTCATGTTGTCATGGTTATAAGGACCTCTTGATGAGAACACTACTTCATTGTCATCATGTGGCTAGCTAAAAGGAACCCTAGGATCTCTCGCAAGCCTGAATTCTTAGCCTGGGAGGTAGACGTTCTGTGCCTGACAATGTAAGTGGCAGTAATTAGAGAAATGGCAGCAGTTTGAAAAGGTTTGACTCTATCCATAAAAGGAGACACAAAGAGGGACCACCTTCTTCTTTCTTCTTCTTCTTCTTCTTCTTCTTCTTCTTCTTCTTCTTCCTCTTCCTCTTCCTCTTCCTCTTCCTCTTCCTCTTCCTCTTCCTCTTCCTCTTCTC
>PVIJ01014645.1:0-39725 GCA_004024925.1 Scalopus aquaticus
GGGGGTGGGGGGAGGGGAGGATAAGGGCACAAAATGGAAGAGAGGAGAATACAGGGGACTATGGAGATGGATCACAGGTGAATTGGTGGTGGGCTGCCCAAGGGGAATACAAAATGTAAAAGACATAAATAACAATAAAAAAAAAGAAAAAAATGTTTCTGAATCAATGGTGTATATTACAGATGCTATAAATTTATAATCAAGAAAGTGAGGTGTGTAAATACATATGGGAATGTGCATATGCAAATAGAAAAAGACTTAAGGGAAGTAACTGAAGACACTTGGGAATGGGATGTAATTAAAGGTGATTTTCTGTTATTCAATGCCAGTTTTTTATGTTTTATTTTTTTCCTACCATTTCAATCTTATTGCCACTAAAGAGTTCTAAATATATATAATCACGTTAATTTGGAATATGCAGAGAACAATGACAATAATAGCAATGTTCATAGCATACTTTTCGTGTGCACCATGTTCTAGACAGTCATCTAAGTTATTTACAGCTACTAAGCTACTAATCAATAGGCTTCTCAAAAAAATCTTATGATAGTTATATTACCAATGCACTCACTTTACATAGGAGAAAACTGAAGCATGTAGTGGTTAAGTAAATTACCTGAGATTGTACTTAACAAGTAAGTTACAAAGCCAGGGTCTGGCCAAAATTGTTGACCTCCAGAATTGGTGCCCTCAGCCTTTCAATAAAGTAAATAATCCATTAAAAAATGATCAGAACAGCTGGAGCCAACCACATCTTAAATATCGTTTCTAAATAATGTTTTGTTCTTATAGACACTTTAGTAGTGGCAAATCCTAATGCTATCGTTTCTTTTAAAAGGACCATATTTTCCTTCCCACTGAATAAAACTGGGCATAATGGAGAAAACCGGGCAATAGATGTTGGGAACTAAAAAAGAAAAAGTAAAGGTAAAAATAAATGGCACTCCTGATACTGAAGACTTGAGAGATCATTGTAATAAATCTAAGTTGTGAGAAAGATGAAATTGGGAGGGAGCAGGAACTAAGAGGAGGCAGAAGTAAACACACAGAGAAAAGCTATCCAGTAGAAAATTAAGACACCTTTCACATAAACATGGGTAGATGTATATGTGTTGTATGAACACATATTTTACGGGAGAGAAATGTGCCAAGTAGATTCCTTTGGCGTTTTTGACACATAAACGTTTTCAAAAACAAGTAAATATTGCGCGGTAGTTAATATCCTTAAATTGTCTTAAAGTATAACGACAATGTCTTTCTTTCAACAATATTTGGATGTGTGCTGGAAACACTTAAAAAGTAGGATAAAGGGCCACCTTGTGACCAGAGCCAGAACTGCATGTGAACACCGCGGAACAGGAAGCCTGGTGCAGCGCATAAGGCTTGTGCTTAAATGCTGCAACAAATTTTGGACTTATTTAGACTGAGGTATCATTGGTACATTCAGGAGGTGAGTTTCACTAGAGAATTGGATGCAAATCTATAGGACCGGAGAGAAGTTTGGGCTAGATATGTAGAATTGGGTGTCCTCGTCACTTACACTGCGGGCGGCAATTGTAAAGGGATAGGATCAGCCAAGAACACGGAGACTGAGAGGAGAGTGGACATACAATATTTAGCGAAGTATTATTAGAAATTAAGAGACCTATTTTATAATGATAAAATATCCAAGGTATTACAATTCTAAATCTGGAGGCTTCTCAGAACAGCACTTCAAAATATACAATGCAGACAATATCAGAAATAAAAGGAGATACAGAGAAATTGAGTCATTCTGGGATACATAATTACACATCCTTAAAAACTGATAGAAAAATATAAGTATTAAGATTTATTTATTTTTGTTGTATTGTTAAAAATCTATTGTATTTTTATTGGGGTAACAATGGTTTACAACTCTATATATGATTCATACTCTCCAGATGTTTGTAACCACGCCACACCCACCACCAAGACAACCATAGTCCTCCACCATAGCCCATTAGGCCTCCTCCCCCATTACCTCCCAACTGCCAAAAGTCTCCTGTAGTAGCTGCTAACAATGCCTAAAATGATATGCAAATTTAATGCAATGTGCATCAAAACACCAGCAATATTTTTCAAAGAAATTAAACAAAAACACTGAAATTTATATGGAAACACAGAATGCCTCAAATTGCAAAAGCAACCATGAGAAAAAGGCAGAAAACCAGAGCTACTATGTTTTCAAACTTTAAAACAACAGTACCAATATAGTATTGGTACAAAACAGATACATGGATCAATGGAATAGACTTGAAAGTCCAGAAAGGTACATACCAGCATTTAATCTTTGGTAAAGCAGCTCTGACCAGACAGGAAGTAAAGGACAGTCTCTTCTAAACGGTGCTGGCAAAATTGGAAAGTCACACATAAAATAATGAAGTTGGATCACTCATTAACCCCACTCACAAAAAATAAACACCAAACAGATTGTTTAGATATAATACAACAATAAAATACATTAAGATTACATTGGTGATATGTTCCATGATATCAACAATGAAGATATCATTGGTGACTCAACCCCTATTGCAAAGGAACTAGAACTAAAACTAAGCAATTGGGATTAACTCAAGTTAAAAAGTTTTTATATAGCAGAAGAAAATGCAAGATGATTAAAAGGACATCCTAGCTAATGGGAGAAAATTTTCACTCCATACGATAAGGAACTTTTCTTTTTTTTAAGATTTATTCATCTATGCATACAAGCTGGGGTGTAGGCCAGAGGTGTGTGGGGTGAGGATTCACCAGAGAGAGTGGGGAGCAGAACAGGCAGATTGACTGAAATACACTGCTGAGGGGAGCAGTGGGGGAGGCAGGAGAGGTCTGCTGCGCCATGTGGGAAGCTCCCTGGCTGGGGATTGAACTAGTGCTGCAGTGGCTCTGGATAGCTTAATAGTGCTGCACTTAACCCATTGCGCCACAAGGTAGGCCCCTGTAAAGGAACTTTATTTCACTTTTCTTGGGAATATAAATTGATATAACCATCATGGAAAGCAATCTGGATTTACCTTAAAAACAAAAAATGCAAATACTGTATGACCCAGCAGTTCTGTAACAGTGTGATATCCATAGAACGGGGAGTTTCCAGGTTCCTTGTCCCACCCAAGGCAGGGTGGAGCTGTGCAGCAAGGAGAGGCAGAAATGACTGGGAAAAGGACTTGGGAAAGAAGACGGAAAGAGGACTACGAAGAGGACTGGAGGAGGCACGTGGAGCAGAGAGAGATGTGAAGAAAAAGCCTTGCTTGCTTCTCGGCCTTAGACTGGTACCAGGGACTTGAAAGACACGAAAGGAGATATTTGGAAGAGCCAGAGACATGGGTGAGAGACCCATGGGTTATCTTTACTTTTATTTTGACTTTGCTCTTTTTCTTCCAGACTTGCTTGGTCCCTTCTGCCCCTTTCGTACGGTGCCTTAGACTTGTGGCAAGTTTTCTGGCCTCAGTGGCCCTGCTTTGGGCCAACCCTATTTGGCTGGGCACTTACCCACTAGGGGATGGGTAGCTTTGGGGGTTTCTGGGGAAAATTATTTTAACTATATCCTTTCTCTTTTCTTTATTGCACACAAATCCTCTATTGTACACTAAGTAAAGTTCTTTTCTATTGAAGTTCTTATGCAATAAGTGTATGTTTTGTCTTTAAGTGGCAGATGGTGGAACTCATTTAGAGCAGGCAGATTTGGGGGTCATGGTGTGTCCCTCATTCTGCCTGCTAACAGTCTCACTCTTGGGCCTATATCCAAAGAACATGAAGCCATCTCTACACAAAAATCCACAGGTTTCATAATGTTCATTGCAACATTATTTACAATAGGAAATGGGAACAAGTGTAAATGCTCATTGGCAGATGATGGGATCAAGAAGATATTATACATCCACACTATGGAGTACTATATAGCCATAAGAAAGGATTAAATGCAGCCATTTTCAACAAAACGGAGGGAATTTGAGAGAATTGTGTGTAGTAAAGCAAGTCAGAAAGAAAAAAACAAATATGGATATTTGCATAGCAGAAAATTTGATAACGTAAAACACTTTTAAAAACCAGTGGACATTGATGTGGTTTTGATGTGAGGAGGGGTTCAGTGAATGGGGTCCGTGGGTTACCTGAGAAAAGTTTCAGCAGAGTTTCCCTTCAGCCGCACGTGGCAAGTTTACACAGGAGACAAACATATTTGCACTTCCCCACAAACAGAGCAGAAATTGTCCATGCACTTTCGAGGCATTACTGTTCTGTATTGTGCCTAAATGGATAAAATAATAACAGTTTTTTGTAACAGTTGCTTAAACTGTCTCGCACAGTCTAAAAATATTTTCAATGCTCAACCTTTCCAACAGGGCTTTGTCTAGTGCACTGCTGACGTCAGCTTACCTCAGCAGCCGCCTGGCAGTAGTATTGCATTGCATCAGAAAGTGATGCAATCAACTCTGGATGATGTGTGCATAACGGTATTATGTAATATGATGCAATATTACATCATTCTAGGATTTAGGATGTTGTTGCAGTCCTACTGGATAAATTTACATGGTGAAACATATAAAATGAATTATATGAAATATCTTCAAAATGAGAACTAATAAAAACTCTTCAGGGTTATAGTCATGTTCAGCACACCAAGGTACTCCAGATTAGAGCCTTTTTAAGTCAGTAACGATCTCAATGTTGACCAGTGTTATCAAGGAAATACAAATTAAAATCACAATGAGGGCCACCCTGCTGGCACAAGGGGTTAAGTCTCAGTCTATAAAGCTATCAGCAGCCACTGCAGCATGAGTTCCATCCCCATCCAGGAAGCTTCCCACACGGCACAGCAGACCTCTCCTGCCTCGCCCGCTGCCCCCTCAGCAGTGTATTTCAGTCAATCTGCCTATTCTGCTCCCCACTCTGTCTCTGGTGAATCCTCTTAACTCCCCCTTCCCAACTCTGGCTTACATCCCAGCTCTTGTATGCATAAATAATAAAAATACATCTTAAAAAAATAAAATGCTTGGAATGCTGAACAGAAATTGGTAACATGGAGGTAAAAGTATCAAGACAACATTAAAAAATAAAATCACAATGAGATACCACCGCATACCCTCTCAAGCCTGGGAAGTCTTCAGCACTTACCTAACTTCAGTCTCTTCCTAGATAATTGTAAATAAGACTTGATGAGGGGAAATCCATATTACTTCTTTTCTTAAGGTTTATTTATTTATGCATACAAAAGCTGGGGTGTAAGCCAGAGTTGTAGGGGGTGGTGAGAGGATTCACCAGAGACAGAGTGGGGAGCAGAACAGGCGGATTGACTGAAATACACTGCTGAGGGGAGCAGTGGGTAAGACAGGCTAGGTCTGCTGCACCATGTGGGTGAGCTCCCTGACTGGGGATTGAACTCATGCTGCAGATAGCTTCATAGTGCTGAGACTTAGCCCCTTGTGCCAACCAGGGAGGCCAGAGTAGGAGGATTCTTGCTAAACTGGCTTAACAGGATTCTTGCTAAAACTGGGCTCAACAGGATTCTTAACTTTTCTTGGCAGTCCAAGGACAGACCTAGTCAAGAAGAGGACCCAATAGAGTGTGATTAAACTTCAGTTAAGAATGGCGATCTTGCTGGTAGGAATGCTATGGTGACTAGACCTGAGGGGAGAAATCCTATACTGTCAAAACACTAACAAGGATGTAAACCAATGGTACTTCAATAAAAGACATAAATTTTAAAAAGAATGGTGTCCTTGTCGATACAAAGAAGCAGGAATATGAGAACCATACAGAAATAGTAGGTAACACAAGCTGCCTATGAAAAGGACCAGATGTCAGATTGAATGTGCAAAGACTTTATTTTTTTTAAGATATGTTTTATTTATTTATGCATACAAGAACTGGGGTGCAGGCCAGAAGTGTGGGGGGTGGTGAGAGGATTCACCAGAGACAGAGTGGGAAGCAGAACAGGCAGATTGACTGAAATACACTGTTGAGGGGAGCAGTAGATGAGACAGTGTCAGGAGCCATCGGACAAGATGGCCCCTAGCGGTGAGTTACGGCCCTAATTGCCTGAGTTGCCCATATAAGGTTAGGTTTCGATGAGGACTGCCTTAGATTTCTGTTTCCCCGTTCCATGTACATTTTTCCCAAACTGAGGTCAGCAGGACCGTCCCATTGTTTCCCGTGCCGCGCTCTCATTGAATCCCCAACCTCGAACCACCCTGCGTCACCTAATGTAACCTCCCTGTGACTTTCATTCTATATATGCTCTTTCCCCGGAACAATAAACGAGACTTGATCAGACCTCCTGTCTTGTCTCCACTTTCTCGCGTACCCCTGTCCCTTGTTCCCTGCTTCCTCCTCAGGTGCAACGTTGATCTGGACTCGCGGGCCGAGTCAAGACAGGAGAGGTCTGCTTCACCAAGTGGGTCAGCTCCCTGGCTTGAGATCGAACTCACAATGCAATGGCTGCTGATAGCTTCATAGCCCTGAGGCTTTAACCCCTGCACCACCAGGGAGGCCCTCATGTACAAAGACTTTTAACTAGCCGCTATAAATATTTTCAAAGAACTAAAGGCAATACCTTATCAAATAGAGAATGTCAACAAAGATGAAAATAGTTTATGAAACAAAGTGAAAACTCTGGAGTTTGAGTATAATGAAAATGAGAATTTTATTAGAGGTGTACAACCACAGATTCAACTGGAAGAAGAAAATATGAATGAAGATGAAGAAACACAAATAGAAATGACACGATCTGAAGGACACAAAGAAAGAAAAAAATGATTGGAGGCTCAGAAAAAATGTCGGACACCTTTAAGCACCTCAACATATGTACAATGAGGGTACCTGAAGGAAAGAGAGAGTAGAAAATGTACTCAAAGAAATAGTGGCTGAAAACTTCGAATTTACTTAAAACACACACACACACACACACACACACACACACACACATGCATATAAACATCCAAGAAGTGAAACAAATGCTAAGTAGCAAAAACATAAAGGAACTTATATTCAGAACTCAGTAAAAATGTTGAAATTTAAATACAAAAAAAATTTGAAAGTAGCGGGAGAAAAACTAACAAGGGTAGTAACTGACTTCTTATAAGACACTAAGAACAAAGAGTTACAGATGTGCAAATTTGGTCCCCAGGGAAAGGGGAGGTTCTGGGTTTCCTGCCCCACCCAGGGAAGGGTGGGGCTGAGCAGAGAGGAGGAGAAGCTCAAAGGAGACAGAGAAGGAAGGAAGAAGGATGGAGAGCAAGAAGGAGACCTAGAGGACGCACATGGCGCAGAAACGTGAAGAAGCTGCGGTTGCTTCTTGACCTTGGGCTGTATTGGGGACTTGGGGAACGTGCAAGGAAACAGTTGAAACAGACGTGGGTGAGAGACCTGTGGAAAGGTTAACAATGGCGGCTTTTATCTTGATTTTGATTTTGTTCTTTCCCTTTCAGACCTGCCTGGCCCCTTCTGCCCCTTTCCTATGGGTCCCCACCAGAAGGTGCCTTAGTTAGACTTGTGGCAAGCTTTCAGAACTCAGTGGCCCAGCTTTGGGCCAACCCTGTTTGGCTGAGGATTTACCCATGATGGGATGGGTAACCGGGTGTTTCGTGTGGAAACTATTTTATCTTTCTTTCCCTTCTCTTTATTGAACTCTAAAGTTCCTTTCCATTAAAGGTCTTACTCATTAGAGTATGTTTTATCTTGATATGGTGGATGACAGAACCCATTTAGAGCAGCGTCCTGGGGTGCTCTCACTCTGCCCTGTAACAAATGCACCTCTGTGCAAGGGAGAGGAGCATCACAGCACAGTGAATGGGCGCCATTTTCCCTGCCACCACTTACAAATGCAGTCACCTTGGGTCACAATTCTCAATATGCCACAAATGGGGGCCAGCTGGGAAAGAGTGAGCTGGATGTATAAATTGAGGTGAAATGCAGGGAAATGAGGGAGAGGATACACGTAGAGGAGATAATTGCAGAGGAGACTTATAGAAAAGACAAATGGAGAAGCTGCTCCTGGGATTTTAGTATTTTGGCAGAGGCAATAACAAATATTATCTAGAGATGCAAAACGATACTTTATAACGATAAAAGATCAGTATATCAGGAATTTATAACCATATGTACCTAGCGATGGAGCACCAAAATATGTGAAGCAGAGAGTCACAGAGTTGAGGAGAAATAGACAAGTTTACAATAATAGATGACAAATTTAATACACCACTTCATTTATTTATTTTTTAATTTATTTTTTTTTGTGTAGAAGTGGGGTGTAGGCCAGAGGCATGGGGGTGAAAGGAATCACCAGAGACAGAGTGGGGAACAGAACAGGTGGATTTACTGAAATACACCGCTAAGAGGAACAGTGGGTGAGATAGGAGAAGTCTGCTGCTCCATATGTGGCAGGGGTTGACCATGGATTGAACTCAGGCTGTAGAAACGATAGCACTGAGACTTAACCCTTAGGCCACCAGGGAGACCCCCAAAATTTAATACACCACTTTAAATAGTGGATGGAATAACTAGGCAGAAGAAAACCAAGAAAAAAATTACTTGAACAATACTACACAGAAACTAGAGGGGACAATTGGGGCTCAGAACTGGGGAGAGGGGAGCACAGTGGACTGTGGTGACAGTTCACGGGTGAATTGGTGGTGGGAAACCTACAGGGAATATACAGTAATGTAAAAGACACAAATAAAAATAACAAAAAAAGAATAGATTTTTTAAATAATATCTATGAGTTCATATAAAAAATACTGCATAGAAACTGGATCTGGTAGATACCTCTATAACACTCCACATAACAACAGCAGAATACACATTCTACTGAAGAGCACATGAAACATTCCTCAGGATAGAACATATGCTAAAAGATTTTTTTTAAAGCCTCAATAAATTTACAATGATTGAGATCATACAAAGTATGCTCTCTGATCACATTGGAGTAAAATTAGAAATTATAACTCAGAAATTTATTCATATGTAGAAATTAAGTAACACACCAACAAAAACCCACACAATAAAGAAGAAATTAAAAGGGTAAATAAAAAAATACTTTGAGATGTAATAAAAAATGAATATGCAACACAGCAAAACATTTGGGATGCATTTAAAACACTGTTGAGGATGAATTTATAGTTATGCATACATACATTGGAGAAGAAGAAAAATCTCAAATCAACAGCTTAATTTTTCACCTTAGAAAGCTAGAAAAAGAAGATAAAGTTATATCCAAGGCAATCAGGAAGAAGAACTTTATAAAGATTTGAAAAATATACAATGAGATGCAGTCTGAGGGGTGGGAGGAAAATAGAATGAAAAAAAGGTGACTAGAGTCCTCATGAATGGAATTAGTGACCTTATAAAAGAGACCCTTATCCCTTCCACTATGTGAGGTTATAGAGAGAAGCAGCCATCAATAAGAAAATAAGCTCTCAACACACACTAAGTTTGCCAATGACCTTATCTTGGGTTTCCCAGTCTGCAGAACTGTGAGAAATAAAGTTCTGTTGCTTAAGTCAACCAGTCTATGGAAATTTATTATAGCAGCCCAAATGAAGACAGCCAGTTTGGAAAATCATATGGTAGTTCTTCCAACAGTTAAATAGTTACCATAGGATCCAGCAATTTCACTCCTAGTCATCCATCCAAGATAAATGAAAACACATATTCACACATTATCTATAATAGCCATAAAGTACAAGTGACTCATTTCTGTCAACTGATGAATGGTTATTTAAACTATGGAATACTATACAATGGAATAATACTTGGCAATAAAAAGAAATGAAGTTCCAGTAAATGTTACAAATGGATGAAACTTGAATGAGAAACTTTAATGAAAGAACTTAATGGAGAACTATGTAAATGAACATGCAAATATATAAATAGCCAACACTTTCAAATTGATATATAGATTCAATGCAGTTCCAATAGAAATCACAATGATCCAATTTATTTTAAAAAATCAAAAATACTCAGAGAAAATATTCTCCTTTATTCCTAATCTATTTTTTATCTCCCATCACACATAACCGATTTTCTCCAATTAGATTTTAGGGGAAAAAACTGATTTTATCAGTTTACCCCTAACTACACTTACAAAAAAAAATGTTAATCACTTCATGTCTATTTCATTCACTTAAAAATATTTTATATTTCCTTCAGTCAAATATATCTTTAGTTGTAAGATTCATCACTGACACTTAATAATCTTTTCAGGAAAACTGATTTAAGTGTAAACATCCACCGTAAAATAAATTTCAATTTCAGAAATGTCAAAATATGAAAAACTGTGTCTTAGGGCTCACAAATGTAAGACAATAGTGTTTGTATTCTGAATATAATTTTCAAACAACAGTTCGTATTTTTCTCTCCTTTCTGTGTTCTGTTGTAATTCATATTTTGACAGACAATACCTGCAGGATTTCATAGTGCTTATTTGCTCCTTCCATTCTTTTCCTTGTCTCCAGGACAATAGGGAGCTAGTGCATGAAATACATTATGGGACTGGCAGTACTTCAGCACAATTCAATTGTTCCTTGTGTAAGGGTTGTTACAAGTACACGCCAGTCACCAATTTCCCTTCACGCTGTCCCTGCCCTCTACTTTACTGATCCCCTATCATATCGCACATTTTTGTGTTTGTCAAAAATGGTCCCTTCTCCCTGGGGTGGTCATTTTCTCACCAGAGAGGCACTACAGTTTTTCCCAGGGTCACTGGCCATCCACACATCATCTCTGACACATTTTCTCTTTCTCTCCTTTATTCCCGTCATTGACCTCCTAAGTCCACTTTTTCTCCCTCAACATTCATTGATAGTCACTTTTCCTACATTTTGGACATGCATAAAATTAAGACAGACTAGGGTGTCAAGATGGGATAAATAGAATTTTAATAAGGACTTTTCTTTTTAATATTTTTTTTCTTTATCTTTCTTCCCCCGCCCCCTTCATCATCTTCTCTTATTCTGATAATCAAAAATTTAATAAAGGTCTTTTTTTTGGTGAAAGAAAGCATTCAAAGTAGGAAAAAAAAAGTACATATTCCCTAAAGAATATTCTGTTTCAGTAGAGATAGAGCATTCCTTCACTGCACTGATTTGTACCGACTGGTACACATGTGTTTGATTGACTAGATATAAAATAATTGTTTAGTGTTTAAGATAAATGCTTCTGATCTGAAACATGTAGCATACTGTCTCCCTCACCCACATCGCGACCTAGTTCACCAGCCCTTTCAGCCATCCAGCCTCTGATTCAAAGGCCTACGAGTAACATCAGTCTTCCGACTGGAAGCTGCCATTCTCTGATTACCAGGAAACCTCTGTACTTTCCTCATGCCCTACTGCCCCCAACAGGTCTACTTGTTCTCTCCCCTTATTCACGGTGCCAAAGAGGAAGATGCAACAGACAATGTCTACTGTCTCCCACCCAGCTTACTGGGTGCAGTCTACTGAACTTTTCACCCCCAAATCCCACATTTCTAAAGCCTTAGGATCAGCCCAGCCTTGCTGCAGTGGGTTTTTTTTTAAGATTTATTTTTATTTAATTTATGCATACAAGAACTGGGGTGTAAACCAGAGGTGTGGGTGGAGGGGGTGAGAGGATTCACCAGAGACAGAGTGGGGAGTAGAACAGGATGATCTACTGAACTACACTGCTGAGGGGAGCGGCGGGCAAGACAGGAGAGGTATGCTGCGCCATGTGGGAATCTCCCTGGCCAGGCCAGAGATTGAACTCAGGCCTGCAGTGGCTGGCAATAACTTGATAGCACTGAGACTTAACCCCTGCGCCACCAGAGAAGCCCCATTGCTGCAGTTTTGCTCCCTACCAGACCATATTGTCAGTGGCCCTCAGCCAGGCTTATGTTCGTTTCCAAGGAACTCTTACCTGCTGATCAGATTATTAATCCAGATCGGGTGTTTTCACTGGAGAAATCGTTGATCACCCAAAATTGCATCAAAGTCACCTGGAAGTGTGTGTGTGCGCCTATGTATATACGTATGTCACATGCAGGATTATGTCCATTTTTGCAGGGGAAGATCATTCTGGTCAGACATTATGTAGGTATTCTTAGTGATAAAAAAAAGAGGTTTTGTTATGATTCTCAGCTCCTCTGGCTTCTCATTCTAAAATGTTATATGAAACATGTACATAATACAGGTAAAACATATGATTACTTATTCCTAGGTCACTGTTTAGCCCCAAACCCATGTGTAAATTCCCTATCTGATGACCTGGGCTAGGCCTCTAGAAAAAACTACTCCATGGATAGAAAAAAACTGCTCTGCAGTATAGAATGTTTACAAAGCCATTTTATTCGCTAGATAAAATCAATAACAGATTTCAATGTGTGTTAGGATGTTTAATAAATGCCCTTTGCTCACAATAGTTATCATCTTTTTAAAAAATAATCCCCTCTCCAAAGATGGATCCCTGTTTCCCATAATACTTACAAATAAATTCCAGAAGAATCAAAGATTTAAACAAATGAAAACTATAAAATCACTAAAGGGGCATTGATAAATACTAATATTTAATATTTATAGTACCTGGAAGAAAAAGTCATTATAAAGAAGGCTGTAAAGACAAAGATTTCAAACTTGGTTAATAATTATTATTTTTTAATTTTGTGGGTCAACAAAATAGAAATCTGCTTTTGCAATATGTATGACAAAAAAATGTCAATTTCTTTCAAATACAAAAAGGAGGGACGGGCCACAATCAAGACTGAATATTGCGGTTTTTGTCAGCTTAACCTATGGCCAATTGCCGTGTTTCACTCTCCAGTATTTGTGTTATCAATTTTGCCTTATATATTTTGAGACCTTTCATTGGATTAAAATTTTTTTCCAGGTTCTTTTCGTGAATCATGAGGTAGATGCTATAGTCACTATTTCCGCAGCATCCTGCAGTTCAGGAAGGTTACATAACATGCTTAAATTCACACAGCTAAGCGAAGAGTCAGATCTGGAACTGACATCCAGTTTTGTCTGATTATATAGCATGTGCTCCCGGACATTAAGTTCTATTGCCTCCCAAGTGTTGATTTTTCTCCTGATCTTGTTATAAGATACTTTCACTTCTCTATTTACAACATATCAAACAGTTCCACCTGGATTTCCCACAGACATCTCAAACTCAACCTGTCCAAATATAACTGTGCCATCTTCCCCTTGCTTTTAATGTCTTTCCCTCACCCCATTCCTCTCCTCTTCTCATAAACCCTATCTCAGTGACTTGTGCAAACACACCACTAACCTTGATACCTTCTATCTCAACCCATGCAATCAGTTAATCATGCTCTAGAGACCCTCATTTTTTGGAAGGGGGGGGCATGATCCCATCTTTAGATTTTAGTTTTTTTAAAAAGACAGTTTTTCACTTTTAGATTCACAGAAAAATTGAGAGCAAAGTACAGAGACTTCCCAAACAACCTCCTACGCCCCCCCAGGCACAGCCTCCCAATTACCAATTACTGTGAAAAGTTACTTGCTAATTTCGCTACATCATATATTGCTCTTGTCTAATGGATTAATTTTTTCAAAACATGAAATCTGATAAAATTACTGCTGTTTAGTACCTTGTTTCTTCCTCCCATGATATAGGATGGGTAGTTTTGGAGAATTAAAAAAAGTTTTTATTGGAGTAACATTGGTTTACAACACAGTATGTTTTCAGGAACACAGTTTCACACCCCAACAAATGTATTTCCACGCCCACCATTAAGGTCTAGATACCGTCCAGCATCATCCAATCAACCTCTTTACCTATTTCACCCTCCACACTCTCTTCTCTGCTAAAAACCATTTTGCTGGAATCTGAGGGTTTTGCTTTGTTCATTTGCTTTGTTTTCTTATATTCTATGTATGAGTGAAATCATCAAGTATTTGTCTTTCTCTTTCTGACTTATTTCACTTCCCATAATCTCTTCAAGTTTCATCAACTTTGTCACAAATGAAACATTTCACCCTTTTAAAATAACTGAGTAGTATTCCATTTAGTATATATACCACATCTTTTCTATCCCTCTGTCCATTGGATTGTTTCCATATCTTGGCTATTTTGAATAGTGCTACCGTGCATTTTGGAGTGCAGATATCTGTTCCAATTAGTGTTTTCATATTCTTTGAATAAATATCCAGAAGTGGAATTGCTGATTCATATGGTAGTTCTATTTTTATTTATTTTTTTTTTTCAGGAAACTCCGTAGTGTTTTCCATAGTAGTTGCACCAATTTACATTCCCATCCAGTGTGTAAAAGGGCTCCTTTTTCTCCATATCCTTGCCAACACTTACTTTTTAAATAAAAGTCATTTTTAAAAAGTAGGAGGTGAAATTTCATCGTGGCTTTGATTTGCATTTCCCTAATGATAACTGATGAATGTCTTTTCATGTGTCTGTTGGTCATCTATATGTCATGTTTGGTGAAATGCCTATTTAGAACCTCTGCCCATTTCTTTTTTTTAAAAAAAGATTTATTTATTTTTCATACAAGCTGGCATGCAGGCCAGAAGTGTGGGGCAGTGAGAGGGTTCATCAGAGAGAGAGAGAGAGAGCAGGAAGCAGAACAGGCAGATCAACCGAAATATACTGCTGAGGGGAGCAGTGAGCAAGGCAGGAGAGGTCTGCTGCACCCTGTGGGACTCTCCCCAGGCAGACATCGAACTCGTGCTGCAGCACGTGGACGGCTCCACAGCGCTGCAGCACTGTGCTTAACCTGTTGCACCACCAGGGAGAACCCTCTGCCCATTTCTTAATTGTGTTGTATTTTGTTGTTGTTGAATCATGTGAATTGTTTATATATTTTGGATATTAACCCCTTATTGGATATATGATTTGAAAATATTTTCTCCTATTCAATGGACTGCATGTTCATTTTAATGATGTTTTTTTTCTTTCTGAAGAAGCTGTTTAGTTCGATATAGTCCCATTTGTCTATATTTTCTTTTGTTTCCTTTGTGTGAGTGACAAATCCACAAAGACATCACTAAGGCCAATGTAGAAGAACTTATTACCTGCATTATCTTCTATGTATTTTGTGGTTTAAGATCTTATATTTGAATCTTTAATCCATTTTGAATTAGTTTTTGTATATGGTATAAGATAGTTTCATTCCTTTTGCATGTGGTTGTCCAGTTTCCCCAATATGACTTATTGAAAAGATTTTCCTTTCTCCATTGTATGCCAATAGTTTCTTTGCCAAATTAATTGTCTATATATGTGTGAGTTTATTTTGGGGCTCTTGGTTCTATTCCACTGATCTCTGTGCCTGTTTTTTATTCCAGTACCATACTGTTTTGATTGCTATTGCTTTGTAGCATAATTTGAAGTCAGGGAGCCTGATGCCTTTTTTAACCCTCATCAGGATTATTTCAGTTATTCAAGGTCTTTTGTGGTTCTAAAGTAATTACTTATAGGGAAGAACATTTGTCCTTTCACTGTTATGTTTTCAATATATATCTTATACCTGTTTCCTATTACTAGTCACTCCCTGATCACTCAAATTTTTGCATGTACTCTTTTGATTCTACTCTTATTTCTTTTTCTGTATACTTTTATTTTTTTCATTAGAAGTTCCCCCAGAGAATACAATTAATATTTTACTTTCATAACAATCAAGTTTTTATTTTATATAAGGATACAAATTATTTGCAGTAGTATATAAGAAATCTACGTCTTTGTAGTTCTAACCACATTTATGTTGTTATTGCCAAAAGTATTATCTTTATACTTAGCCTGACAGGGGAGATACCATGATCATGAGGGTAGTTTTCCCAGGCTGAGGCTTATCCATTACACTCCAGATATGCTGATCTCTGTGTTTTCCCCAAATGTGGAAAACGTGACTACACAATTTGTGGAGGACTATGTCCGTGCTCTCCCCTGGAAAAAATAATATCTTCATAATGGATGTGCATATTAATACAATTTTATAATGATTGTTTTATTACTTATATTTTAAATCATATTAGAAAAAGAGAAATTATAAAGCAATATGCAAAACTACTTGCTTTTTTATTTACCTATGAAGCTAACTTTACCAATGTTGTTTATTTCTTTTTATGACTGAGTTACTTGTGTCTCTGTATTTCAGCTTGGAAATCCTATAAGGCATTCCAGAGGTCAAAAAAATGCAAATGAATCTAATTTATGTAGTATGAATGTAGCTTATGTTATTATGTTATTCAAATTATTTCTATGTAATTAACATTCAAATTATTTGTTTTGCCTACTAACAGTAATCCTGCCTGCAATAAACACACTTGTACACATATTCAAATTACTGGTGCCTTTGTTTCTATAGAATAGATTCCTAAAATAAAATTGCTTGATCAAAAAGTCTGTGTTCTCTTACATTTCCCAGACTCTCTTGCACATATGTTGAGGTCATCAAATGTAATATGAGACTCCTAAGGCTTAGAAACAACCCTGGGTGATCTCTCCACTCTCCTTTCATTAGTCTTGGAAACCATGCGTGCCATCTGGAACACATGACTGTGCAGGGAATGCAGGTTAGAGACAAGAATAATCAGTGTAGCAGAGCCATGCGGCAGAGTCAATAACTTTTTTAAAGATTTATTTATTTATGCAAACAAGAGCTGGGGTGTAGGCCAGAAGTGGGGGGGGGCGGTTAGAGGAGTCACCAGAGATGTGGCTAGCAGAACAGGCAGATTGACTGAAATACACTGCTGAGGGGAGCAGCAGGCCAGACTGGAGAGGTCTGCTGTGCCATGTGGGTCAGCTCCCTGGCCGGGGATCCAACTCATGCTGCAGCCACTTCATAGCGCTGAGACTTATCCCCTTGTGCCACCAGGGGGGCCCAGAGTCAATAACTCTTATTGAACTATGATGTGAAGGAGTAGCAAATTGTTTTAAAGTCACTGAGATTTTGAAAACTACTGACGTAGCCCATTTTTTAATAAAACTTTTTAAAATTAAATACCATTGTTTTACAACTTAGTTAATTTTTTTGACAGTATAGGATTTCTCCCCTCAGGTGTGGTCACCATAGCTCTCCTACCACCAAAGCACCCAGAATCCTTCACCATTATGTCCTTTTCCCCCTTTGCAACTCACCCTGGGGTTCTCACTCTTCCCGTTATCCCTCCCTCTCCTCCTCCCCTCGTAGGCTGTCTCTAGAGATAGGCTATTTCATTTTAATGAAATACCATACCTCCAATTTCAACCCCTTCCCTGCAATTAAACACTTCAGTTTAATGGATATCCATCTTGAAATTTATATATTTACACACACCACACACACACACACACATTCATTTTGCAGCTTAACTATATCATTGTACTGTTTCTACTGAATATCCTAGAGATGTTTCAATATAAGAATCTCATTCTTTTTAATTACTGTATAGTTTTTTTTCTTGTTTAGATAGACCATAGTTTATTTGACTTACAAATAGTGCTACAATAAAAATCCATCTATTCTTTCCTGTGCACATGTGTACACATATCTATATGGTCATATGAAGCAGAGGAAGTTCTGGGTCATCTAACATGTACAGATTTTAACTGGTTTATCTTTTCTTTTCCATTTGTAAAAGATATTGGGATAATAGATATATTTTAACATTACCTGTCATGGTATTGGAAATATTTTCTCCTGGGCTATTTCTTATCTTTCAATCTTCTATATTTTTTCCTATATAAGTTTTGGATTTACTCTCTTGCTTAAGAATATTACATTATAAGATTAAGCAATTTTAACTTAATTTTCATTGCAATATTTTATTCTTGAATTTTACAATTTCATCATCCTCCCCTCTTTCCTCCCCTGTTTTAATTCCTCTCCCTCCCCCTCCCCTGCAGAATGTCTCTGATTTATAGTTGCCTGCTAGTTTTGTCTTTTTAAATTTTTTCCTCTGGTTCCTTATTTGGTTCCCTTATATTCCTCCTATAAATGAAACCATCTGATATTTTTCTTTTTCCTTCTGACTTATTTCACATGGGATATATTTTTGTGTGTAGTGAGTAGGAATGTAGTTCATTTTATTCTGATCGAATAGCTTATGTCATTTGGCTCTCAGGTTAAAGAAATCTTTGCAAATACATGAAATCCTTAAACAAAAATACTTGTAGTTAAACATTTGCTCACTACCATCATTATTTCTTTAGCTTAAATTCCAAGTAGGAGAATTGTTGAATCATGGAGTAGGCAAAATACATCATTTTGGGTACTTATTGTGAATAGAAGAAAAATTACAGATGTATCAATTTACTTTCTCATTGAGTATGAGGATGTCTACATCCTCAGTAAAAGTGATTGTTGTAAGTAAATATTTGTTTACCTGTTTGACAGGTAGGTAGTAACTTGTTTTTGTCTCTTTGCCTCCTAATAATGAATAATATTTACTTGCCACATAGATTTACTTGGTGGATACCCTGAATTTTCAGGCTATAATATAGTTAGGAGTCTTTAATTATGAATTAAAAACTATTAGGTTGTTTGATTATAATGATAGCAGTGGGGGCGGGGATGAGAAGGGGCCTTTCAAAATTGCCAAAGGCAGTGCCAATTGCTTATCAGTCACTATCTTGGTTCTGCACCCGTGCTCACATTGCAAGACTGCTCAGGTTAGAGAACAACAAAAACATTGGGACTTACTTAACAAACAGGGAAAAGCAAAAAATTACTGAAGTCAACATATGGCCGTTTACCTTACTTACAGCAATGTCCAGTCCGTTAAGTCCCAGAAAAGTAACAAAGGTGGCGTCTTCCCACCACTGCTGATGTGGCTCCTTTTCCAAACAATAGGCCATGATTTCAAAATGGTGTCTTCCCTCTTCTGCAGATGCGCAACAATCAGACTGTAGGCCGGGTTCCAACTCACGAGGACAGCACAGAACACAACTGGAGATGCTCCCGAAACTGCCGTGGTGCCCCAGTGCAGCACCAAGCCAACAACACTGCAAACAGCAACTACAGTGGCCAGACGGCCCATCAGACTGCACTCACGCATTTTTTAGGAAGGCGCCCGCTTCGGGCCTCAGCTTCCTTCCTTCGGCTACAGTAAAAACAAAACTGGGAGCAGTTTCCTTCGCTCGGCTACTTGCAAAGCCTCCAAAGTCGCTGGTCCCAAAGTCACTAAAGATTCCAAAAATGCTCAATCCAAAACTCTATATCCCGGCGGCTCAAGAACTTCTGGCGTCTGATTTCCAAACTCTTAATCATGGCGGCTACATTTTCTGCCACTGATTCCTCTATTCCTACATCATGACTACTCTATTTCCCCTTCTCCTTCAGTCCCTTTTATTTCTCATCAGATTCTCCACCCCAAACTTCAAACTTAGCATTTTCTCTGGGGCTATTCATTCTCATCAGCAAAACCCCTCCAGGGGGCACGACCTCCACCGGACTTTGGACTCAGCCGGTTACAATAAGAAGACTGTTTTGCACAACTCAGTTCAAATGGGGTCTATGGTGAGGATTTATGAGGCAGTAATGGACTGTGATTTCATGGGAACCAAAAAATGGAGAGTCCAGTGTCAAGTGCACAGATTCTGACCCTGTATATTTGTAAGATTATTTGTGTATGTGGAGTAATCTGTGTCAGAACTGTGCAGCTTTTAATAAGCACTGAAGATAACTATAATGAAGGAACTGCTTTTTGGGAGAAATGTGTATAATGTTACAATAATTTTGTAGATTAACTTTCTTGTTGGAATCCCTTTTGAAATGTAAGTTATAGATATTTAAGGAAGTAGGGTTATAAATTTTATGCAATAAGAAGTAAAACTGGGCCAGGAACTCTAGAATTCTAATTAACATTTATTTAGTACCCACTATGTATAAGTCAGAGCATTACTAGGAGTATAATGAATTATATGACATAGACTTCACTTTGAGATGTAAAATGCAAAAAGTCCAGTTAGGAAATAATGCTTAAGTGTATATATAAATATGTATACAAGCATATACATAATCTTGGTAAGACTAAAAATATATACATAGACATATATATACACTATGTACTACATGTGTACTTAGCACTAAAATATACACAAAGATGTGTTTGTGTGTAAATGATACATATATATGACCCACAAAAAAACATTTTTCATATGCAGTAGGAAAGGAGGGATGGAGAGAATGGGATTATTATCTTATATCTGTTTTCTGTATCACTATGAATTTACTTACATTCCAAGAGTCTTTTGAACCAGCAGAGTGGGGCCGCTAGGAGGCTTCAGAACAGATAATCTTAAGACAAAATCTTAGTCCTTAGACCTAAAGCAGCAACTCTGACGACAGTGGGTTTTGCTTTCACACTTGTGCCTGGATCCAGTTCCCAGGAGGGACTCAAATCTGACTCCGGGGGGGCACGGAGGGGCCCAGTGGTTGAGAACAGGAGGGGCTCTTTGCTAGGACTCTGCAAGGCCTAGTCGCCCCCGCAACCCTAGAGCAGTAAGTGTCACAGTAGTGCAGAGGCTTTAGAAGACAGAGGGCGGGTTTGAACCCGCGGGGCACTCCAGGAAACTCCATGGGGCTTTGGCCCTCCAGGACTCCAGTGCACCAGCAACAGTGGGGGCCAGCAGAGCAAAGGGCCCAGTGGAAGAGGCAACAGCACCCTGAAGGCAGGGCAGGACCCAGGGGAAGAGCTTGGGGTGGGGCGCAACACCAGAGCCCTGGGGTGGGAGCCCCCCTCCCCCCAGTGGGCTTGTTCCTGAGCCCTGGCTGAGTCAGGCCAGGGTCTGCCCTCCAATCACTCACATCCTGTATGGCTGGGGTCGTGGGGAAAGAAGAGCCCACCAAGTGCAGCTCAGTCACTGCACTCCTTCCCCACCGCAGCCCAGTGAGGCAAATGTTATCACCTTGAAAAGATGGAGTCTTAAGCAAGTGTATCTGTAATAATTGCCAGTTTTATTCCTCCAGCTGAGAGGTCCAGAGGTAACTTGAGGTTTACATTTTTTTTCAATATTTCTGTTATTAAGAATGTGTTTCACTGACCTTCAAATGTGACTGACAAGTTCCTTTACTATGTTTGTTTCTAATATTTTGGTGACACAGGTAACCCACACACATACATTCACATATAAGATGCTGATAGCCAAAAGAATGAAATGCAGATGGCGCAGGGATTCACTGTCAACCCTTTGGTGTATAAATGCAGACATTTTCCTTTGCATTAAGTCATATGTAATGTACATGTAAAGTGTATATATATACACACAACTTGCCATTTTCAATTTACAATATACCATGAAGCATCTTCCATGCAAATGAATGAAGCATCCCTAGTTAATGAATGGGAGAGATTGGGTCAAAGATGAGATGTTGATAACAAGAGTCAAATTTAAACCAAAGGAACATTGAAGGTTTAGAGTACAATGACAGCAAATATATGCAAGAAAATGCAGACAAAAATAAGTAAATGGTGGAAATATTAATAACAGAAATAGTTGCATTCAGAAGAGAAGTGCATTAAAGGGGATAAGGACGGTCCCGAGAATGCCTATGGTTAGAGTGCAGAGCCCTAAATTTCTTTCTCAGACCCCTTATCTCTTCCAAACACCTTTCCATCTCATCTCCCTCTCTTGTCATCTCTTCATCCCTAAAATGCCTACAGTCTATGTCCTCTTTAAATTCCTCGAGAGACTGAAGCAACCGTTGCCTAAAATTCCCTTCGGTTTGTTGGCGTTCAAATTCTCCGTAGGGACGTTCTTCCTCTCTCTTTGGCACGCTGCATTTGGGCTTCCCTTCATCTTCTTTGCAGGGTTTCTGCATGATGTTTCCTGCTTATGTCGAGAGAGAAAAGGTAGGGTCAGCCTGCGTGGATTTTTGGATTCAGGGTTGTCAGTTTTTCTTTGAAACAAGATACTCCCCTGAACTCCCACCCCTGCCTGGCAGGCCCAGCCCTCAAGTTCAAAATGCCTTCCTTTCCTTCCCTTCCTCCTCTCTGCCTCCTTTCCCCTCCTTCTTCTGCAACGCAACCCCCCCTTCTCCAGCAGACTAGGGTAATGGCCTCTCTGATGGCCGGGAGAAGGGGGCAGTCTGAATTGGTCAGTTAGGTTGCAAATTTTACCCAACTCCCACCCTCAGTGATCCCGGTTTAAGGGCATCTCTCCCACTGACCTGTGATGATTCCAGACAGTTTCCTCCTCTTTCTCTTGCCTCAGAAGTCTGACAACACAGACCCTGCGACCTGCAGAGAGAAAGAAAGGAGGTGGGGAGGAGGGAATTATCTGTGGGTCCACCAGCCCCAGGGATGACTCCTGTTTTATCGTGAATCCAGGATCCATACAACTGTCTTTGCTCCAAACTTCCTACCCCCTGGTTCTTCGCAGATCCCTGTTCCTTCCCCTAGGACCTCTGTTTCTGTTACCCCACCACAACCCCCACCCCTCTCTCACCCTCAGGCGTAGTCCTTGCAAGGCCCACTGTCCCCTCCCTCCCACCGCCTCACATCCCTTGCAAGTGGGCTTGAGTGAGACGATCTATTTTCAAATTATCTGTAAAATTCCCGTTTTCATCCCAGGATTCTAGCCATTCTCCAAACACTAGCCCACACCTCATTTCCCCCAACAGAACTGGAGAAAGAGGAGAGGGATAAAGGGGAAGATTGCCAATCTGAGAGAAACGGATTATTTCCAAACTAAATCTCCGGGAGTCTCTGGCTGTCCCTGATAAAACTTTCACCTAACCTTGCTCCGTCCCCCTTCAAAAATTACAGTTCTTTCTCTTATGAGTTTGCAGGGCTTTGGGGAAGGCCAGTCTGGACCTCTTCCAATCACCAGATTCAGCCACTGCCACCCCAGGAGTCCCAAGAGTTCCCTTACCCCAGCCTGCTGGGATTTAAGGAATTTACCTTCTCCTCTTCCGACAAGCGCGAAAGCCTGCAGGACAGTAAGGAGCTGGTACCCAGAGGAGAAAGAAGCCCGGGAATATAAGGACTTCAAGGCAGCTCCTGGTCACGTGAGGATTATGTCATCCTCCAGCTCTGGTTCCCACTTTCCCCTCCCACCAGCTGTGCTGCAGAAGTGGAACTCTCAACAAACTCCCCCCTTCTCGCCCCACACCAGGTGCTGTCAGTCATTTTTGTCATTGCTAATTCCAGAGGTCAAAAATGGCCCCCTCTCCCTGTGGTTGGAATTTGCCTTTCTCTGATTACCACAGAAGGACTGTATCTTCCCAAAGTCATATTTTTTCAAAAAAGTAACCATTGTTCCTTTTTGGTGGTTGTGTTGAGACAGAAAACTGATCCTTTAAGCCACAGGAAGGGAAAGGTAGCACTATTCTCTCCACCCACCCTCTTCCCAGCCACTAAGGACCACCATTTCCCTTGCATTCAATTCTTGAAACCAAATTGGAAGGGCTGGAGTAAATTAAGAAATGAGGTAATGATTGGGGTTGTGTTTCTAACTGCTGTTGTGATCACGTTCTACTCTTTTCCATTTTCCATAAACTTGTATATTCTTTTAATAATTAGAAATATGATAATGATATGACTTTTAGAAAAAGATTCAAGATAGGCGGATAAAAAGACCTAGCCACCTGTTTCAGCTGCTTAGTCATAAGATAAATATAGACCCTCCAGGCAGATACATTTTTGGAGTTTAAAATGTACAGAGCAGCTGGAGGTTACCCTTTGAGGCCCTCTTAGGCATGTGAGGCCCTTTCGTTAGGTGAGCTAGGAGGGACCATAATCTCAAAGTATTTTGCCCTTAGATTTTCAGATCTCAGTAGTCAGTCATATCATAAAATTATACTAGTTCCAACTCAGTATCATGTCCTCTGTCCTACATGTATGCTCTTTTATTTCCTTCAAAACTGTGTACAAAATATCCCACTTTTCTCAACATTCTCATTATAATAGTTTTTCATTTCTCTCAGACACTTCCATCCTATTTATATTTCTTTATTCAGCCATACTGGGGAATTACAAACTACTTGTAGCACCAACAAAAACTAGCCACATTTTGTCATTTATCACACTCAAATACTTGGTATCAATCTAAGTGGATTTCTTGTTGCTTTGCTAGCTTGAGATATAGGCAACAGAAAAAGAGATGTGTTCTTTAAGCTTATTTTTAAGAAGACTGTGGCTCATTATAAATGCAGTGTTACCACTAACAAGTTTGATGTAAATGATTCCAGAAAATACTTTAGAAAAAGATCTTATAAAGAATCGAACATTGTTGTCACAGTTATAAAGGAATGGTTAGTTGTGATAGAGTCAAAAGATTTCTTAGTAGGAATTCTGAACCCTCTGAACAGCTTCTTATGCAGATGGTTAAATTTATGGTTTTCAAATGACTAGAAGGATCCAGATCTTGAAGATTTTGGCATTGTAATAAGAAGCATGGCTTAAAGAAACCTGAGTTTGAACTAACTGTATTTATTTGCCTATTGTATAACATTGGATCTAAAACCTGAATATTAAAACTTTCTTGTGCCACATTTATAAAATAGTTCTAAGAACTTGGTAGAGTTGTCAGGATTAAATAATATAGTTTACATAAAGCATTTAGTAAATTACTGACAAGTACCAAGTGCTGCAGTAAATGACAGGGCTCAATGATCACCTTATAAGGATCTTGGGAACCTTTCCAGTGTACACTCTGGTTGCCACTTCCTTAGTGCAGGCAGCCAAAAACTCCTGAGCCACTATAGCAACATTTATTTAAATCTTGTCAACTTGAATGATGATTTGAAACAACAGATACAGTCATATCACTGACCTGCACTGTTTTACTTCATCTTCTAACAATCCTACTAGATAGGGACATCTTCAGCTGATAGAAAAATTTCCAGAATACTTCTCCATTTATAGGTAAAAATTGGTCTGAAAATGCAGGCAAGTGTAAGCAAAGTGAGCTATCAAGTTAGATTTGACTTGTTTTCCTAATATTGGCTGATGGGAGTACGCTTATAAAAACTTACTCCAACAATTGAGACCAGATACATACATAAAAACTTACCAAAAAGTATCTAAGCCAACTCTACTACCCACAACAAACACCCTAGCCATCCTTCCTCCAAGTTAGTACAAGAAGCCAGGTAAGAGGTGAGGGATAAAAAATTATGAGAGCCATTAACCTGGCAGGGAGTTCAATACTGTTCATTCTAACAACAGCAACACCAATAAGACCTAAAACGTAGATAACACTTCTTACATACTGGAAACTCTTCTAAACACATTACATATACTGACTAAATTAATACTCCTCAACATTCATAATACTATGATTAGGAAACTAACAAACACAGAGGTTAAGTAGCTTGCCCACAATTACACAACAAATTGTGGAGACAGAATTTTAACTTAGGATTCTGACTCCAGGTTTGTCCAAAGGATAATCAATTCTATCCCTTTCTCGTGGATGAACAGGTGGTGGTGGTGTCTCTAGGAGAATCACCTACAGGGAGAAGTCTGCAAAGAAGTATAGTGGAGGATTATGGGTGCTTTGATGGTAGGTATGGTGTGGTAACATACATCTGAAGAGATGTGAATCTATACCTCTAAATCATATAAAGTAGTATAAAGCAATGTTACTTCAGTAAAAAAAAAAAAAAAAAACCACTGTTTTTCTAAAATAGAAGGTACTGTTCTCCAGTTCCCAGTTAGGTCATTGCTTATCCTGTTGATCCAAAAGACATGGCCGAATGAAGACAGAGACACAGTGTACTTCTATCTTTGATATGACAAGGATGGATGAATTTTCCTGTGGGCTCTGAGTACATCAGGCCAACTTGCCCGTTCCCCTTCCACTATAGATTCACACAAGGGTGGGCCTCCCTGGTGGCTCAGCGGTTGAGCACTGCGTTGTGGAGCTGTCTGCAGTGGCAGCACGAGACGCGATTTCCATGCCCAGCTGGGGAGGATCCCACATGGTGCGGCAGACCTCCCCTGCCTCGCCCTCTGCTCCCCTCAGCAGTGTATTTCTGATCTGCCTGTTCTGTTCCCCACTCTGTCTCTGGTGAATCTTCTCGCCGCCCCACGCCTCTGGCCTGTACCCCAGCTTGTATGTATAAATAAAAAATAAATCTTTAAAAAAAACTTCACGCAAGGGGAGGGGACTCTGTAAAGAAGTCATTCTAGAATTTTACAAAATATACTAAAATACAAGACAGAAATGAAGCATAAACCGGGGTCAGGCTTTGTAGAATCAGACAATTGGACAAATATATCAAATCAGTTTCAACTGTCTTCCAACTCTGGAACACAAATGTATGGTCACAAGAGAAGAGGAGCAATCAGGTGAGCCCTGCGACAGCTTTGGATTTTGACTAGAGACGCCCTAGGGATGGTGGCACAGGGAGGACGAGTAACTTTGCCTTCCTGAGTTGATGAGACAGTGACTGGATTTCTGGGAGATAGAAGTGGTTGGAGTTTGTGGGGGAAGATATGAGAGATCAGTGCTGAAAACCATTCTCCAAGAGTCTTTTTACTTTCCCTTGAGTCTCTCTCTTTTTAAAAAAAGATTTATTTATTTATGCATGCATGAACAGGGGAGTAGGCCAGAGGTGGGGGGTGGTGAGAGGATTCACCAGAGACAGAGCAGGAAACAGAACAGGCAGATCCACTGAAGTACACTGCTGAGGGGAGCAGCGGACGAGGCAGGAGGTCTGCTGCGCCATGTGGGAAGCTCCCTAGCTGGGGATCAAACTCGTGCTTCAGTGGCGGTGGATAGCTTGATAGGCTGAGACTTAACCTGTTGCACCACCAGGGAAGCCCTTCCTTGAGTCTCTTATGATACACTAAGCCACACACACATAAAGTGCAATTTGATGAGACTGGGCAAAAAAAATGGCAAATAAGTTACAAGCCAGAAACAAAGGGCCCCATATTATATGATTATATTTATGTTAAAAATCCATAATAAGCACAACCCTAAAAACAGAAAGCAAATGAATCATTTCGAGGGGCTGGGAAAAGGGCAAATTGGGAGTGAATGCTTAAAGGATATGTAATTCCTTTTGGGGATGTTAAAAATATTCTGGACCTAGATAGATTTCATACCTGTACAACATCATGAATTAACAAAACGTCACTGAATTCTGCATTTTTAAATGGTTAGAATGGTGAATTATGTTATGCAATATTTACCTCAATAAAAAGGAATGAAAGTGAAATACATTCCCAGGTGAACAAAACCTGAGAGAATTCATTGCTAGTGGACACAGCTTACAAGAATGTGAAAAATAGGGCCTCCCTGGTGGCATAAGGGGTTAATTCTCAGCACTATGAAGCTACAAAGCTATGAAACTATCACAGCCACTGCAGCATGAGAGTCCCTGGCCAGGGAGCTTCCCACATGGAGCAGCAGACCTCTCCTGCCTCGCCCGCTGCTCCCCTCAGCAGTATACTTAGTCGGTCTGCCTCTTCTGCTCCCCACTCTGTCTTTGGTGAATCCTTTCACCACTCCCACACCTCTGGCCTACATCCCAACTCTTGCTTGTATACATAAATAAATAAATCTTTAAATAAAAAGAATGTGAAAAATAGTTCTTCAAGCAGAGAGCAATTGCCTCCAGGCAGCAATTCAAATCCACACAAAAAGCAAAGAGTACCAACCAAGTTAATTATGTAATTATAAAAGACTGTATAAAAACACATTTTCTCCCATTTCTTCTCTTAATGATCTTAAAGTGATTGCATAAAATGACATTGTATAATTTTATTTTTGATCTATCAAAAAATAGAGCTACATAGAAGTAACATATCTATATTATACTATAATTAAATTAATATAAATGTGAAATAGCTCTTGAAAAGTTGTATAAAACTTGCAATAACCATTGAGAAAATAAATTAAAAATATATAGTGAGACACTTCAAAGGAATAAAAAGTACTTCTTATACAAAAAGAATTTTTCAAGTATAAAAAGAGTAACAAAAAGACTTAAGACACATGCAAAGGAAAAGGATTATGGCAGATGTAAATTCAATGTTATCACTATTAACATTAAATGTGAATTGATTAAACAATCCAATCTAAGACAGAGGTGGAAGGACTGGATATAAAATTATTATCTATCAATATGTTGTGTGTAAGAGACACATTTTATACTCAAAGGTACAGATAAGTTAAAATTAAAAATGCATGTGAAGAAAAAGATAGGGGCCTCCCTGGGGGCGCAGCAGTTAAGCGCAGCACTATGGAGCTGCAGCGACTCGAGTTCAACGCCCAGCCAGGGAGATTCCCACATGGCACAGCAGACCTCTCCTGTCTCGCCCGCTGCTCCTCTCAGCGGTGTATTTCCATCCATCTGCCTGTTCTGCTCCCCACTCTGTCTCTGGTGAACCCTCTCGCCGCCCCACGCCTCTGGCCTGTACCCCAGCTTGTATGTATAAATAAATAAATCTTTTTTTAAAAAAGTACAAACTTGCAGTTATAAAATAAGTGCTGAGGATATAATGCCTGTCATAGTGACTACTGTACTATATATTTGAAAGCTGCTAAGAGAGTAGATCTTATAATTTCTTATTATAAGAAAAAAAATGTATGTGTGGTAATGGATATGAACTAGATTTTTTGTGGTGATCATTTAGCAATACATACTTATATTGAACCCATGTGTTGTATACTTGGTATTACAGTAATGTTATATGTTAACCATATCAATAAAAAAGAATGGCAGTTAAGAGAAAATCTGGGGACCTCCCTGGTGGTGTAAGGGGTTAAGTCTCAGCACTATGAAGCTATCCGCAGCCACTGCAGCACGAGTTAGATCCCTGGCCAGGGAGCTGACCCACATGGCACAGCAGACCTCTCCTGTCTTGTCCACTGTTCCCCTCAGCAGTGGAATTCAGTCAGTCAGCCTGTTCTGCTCCCCACTCTGTCTCTAGTGAATCCTCTGGCCTACACCACAGCTCTTGTATGCATAAATAAATAAATCTTAAGAAAAAAAGAAAATCTGAACAGCAGTCACAGAAAAAGAGATGTTATCTACAAAAATATGGCTACAAGAATGACCGTACACAGCATCAGAATTTTTGACAGAAGATAATGAAATGACATCTTTAAAGGGCTGAAAGGAAACATCATTAACTGGGAATTCTATATGCAGTGAAAATACCTTTCAAAAATCAAGATGAACAAAGTCTTTTCCCAGGAAATAAAATGTATTCATCACCAGTAAGACTGGTACTATGAGAAGTTTAAAGGAAGTTCTTTAGGTGGAAATAAAAAAGACACCTGATGGCAATGTGGATCGACACAAAAGAAAGAAGAGCACAGAAAATGGCACATTTGTTGGTATATATGTGGGGTTTGGGTATTGAAGCAATTTCAAAGACAGTGTGCAAAAAGACACTCGACAAAAAGACAGATTCTCGGCAAAAAGGACAAGGTAAGAAGTGGAAAGTGGGGAAAGGAATTGTACTATTGTACAGTTCTTCTGTGAATTGCTATATTGTTATTTGATGATGAACTGTAAAAATTGATGATGTGTATTGTAAACTCTAGAGGAAACACTAAAGATTAAGCCGAGGAAGGTTATGGCTAGTAAACCAAAAGTGTGGGCAGCCAGAGAGGAAATGAGGTCCTTAGTCCAAAAGCCGTCTAGGAAGTAAATTCTGCCAACGTTGTGCATTAGGAAGTGGATCCTCTCTCATCTGAGTGTAGATATGCGACTACAAACCTATTGGACACTGTGAGTGAGTCTTGTGAAATTGTCCCTAATTTATTGATTGATAGAAGCTGTGAGATAAGAAATGCTTGCTATTTCCACACAACACCTCACGTGTGAAGGCTGCTCCCAGATAGATGGGCAAGAGAATTGTGGGGTAGCTCAGAGATGTGGGGCTGAAAGAATTCTCCAGAAAAGAGTGGAGACCAGAAAAGGAGGATTCATTGACAAGGTGTTTTAGATTATACTCATGTAAGAAAAAGAAAGCTTCTAAGTTTTGAAGCATTTTATTATGAAATATAACACAGAAATATACAAATATGTAGGTTGATGAAGTAGAAAAAGGTGAACACTCTTGTAACTATAACTCAGATTGTAGAGTTTTCCAGTCACCCCAGAAACCCCTTGTGTACACCATTCTAATTGAAGTCTCCTTTAAAAGTAACCATTATCTCTTTTATATTAATCACTATTCTCTTGTTGCTTTGTGGCTTTATCTTCCAGGTGTTCATATGTGGACACTATAGCCTTGCCCATTCAAAAATGTTTATATTTATTTAAAATTTCTGTTGATATACAAGGTTTCCTCCCATCTCTTTCTTTTCCTTGCCAATTATCTGTGGAAGAACTTGGCTTGTTTACCTTGTAGATTTTCCCACAGACTGAATTTTGCTAACTGCCTACTTGTGGTTGAACCTCATATTCTTTCCTCTAATTCCTGAAAATTGACAACTTATACCCAGAGTTTAAAATATTGACTCCAGCAGAGAGTTTGCCTTTATCCAGATATCATTTACTAACTATAGGTGTGTTGGAGCCAATTTGACTTTTAAGTCTCCTGTTGATATTTTGCAGTCCTCTTTAAGTGAGGTCATGTGTTCTTAACATGAATTAACCCACGCTGCCTTATTTATTTATCTTATCACATTGTCTTTGAAATTTGAGAAACTTGTCTGAATCTCATACCTTCCATGGTTTGTAAACCTCCATCTTTCTTCACCATGACAACTGAATTTGTCATTATTCTGGTTGATCTTAAATTTGAACTATTAGAGCATACCATTCTCTGGTGACCTTCCCTCTATCTTCTTCCCTTTTGAGAAGTGTGAATAAGGTGTTACACAGTTAGTGTCAAGCCTGGAAATCAACGCAAGTTTTAGAACTGCCTCAATAGGCCCCTATGTCCTCTACTATATTCATTAAGTTCTTTCCCTTTGTGATAAGTCAATAGCTATTTGGGGAGGGGGTTTCTCTAGATGCCCAGCACTACCCTGCAGGCTCTGAATAATACATTCGAGGTCTCAGAGGACAACACTGCACTGGTGAAAGGTATGCTCTCCGGGTATGCCAAATACCCCTTTAGATGAGACCATCTGGGGAAAGCTAAGGAGAAGGGTGAATTGTCAGGTTGATAGGAGTCGGGAGAAGGCAACGATCAGGTAGGTCCAGAATAGTCAGAGAAAGATTCATGGAGGAAAAGGACCTCCCCCTGGACCTCAGAGCTTGGGCAAGATCTAGAAGCAGGGCGGGAAAAAGAGACCTGTCTGTATCATGAGACTTTGTGGGTAGAAGTCCATTTAACCCTCTTTTAGAGGGTGTTTAAGTTTATTGATGGTGTCTCATAGCAGGTCACTGTGAGCAAGTTATGACCGGAAGTCAGGAAATTTTCTTTTAAGATTTATTTATGCATACAAGAGCTGGGGTGTAGGCCAGAGGTGGGAGGGGGGTGAGAGGATTCACCAGAGACAGAGTGGGGAGCAGAACAGACAGATTGACTGAAATATACTGCTGAGGGGAACAGTGGGTGGAAGAGACAGGAGCGGTCTGCTGCGCCAAGTGGGTTAGCTCCCTGGCCCGGAATCGAACTCATGCTGCAGTGGCTGTGGATAGCTAACATCATAGTGCTGAGACTTAACCCCTTGCGCCACCAGGGAGTCTCAGAAGTCAGGAAATGTGTGCTCCTCACTCTCTCCAGGACTTTATTCTATATGATGGAATCTGAATTTGTCAACATTTCTGTCTAGAACTTGGGCATTTACATTTAAAATATGTGCCCTTCTCCAGCCCACAATTCCATTTCTAAGCATCCATCCTGAGGAATTAATCAATAATGCTCACAAAAAATTAACTATGACAAAGTTAGAGTAAATATGGGTGATCAGGGGCTCTGGATACCAAAATGATATTCACCCAGTTGATTTTTCTTAGACATAAAAAAGCTGTATTTAGCAAGAAAATGATTTGTGTGTGGATATAGCCCACATCATCAACTTTGCCAAACTTTGGTTAATGATCCTAACTATTGCACAACTCCTTTTAGCCAAGAATGCTAATTGCCCCTAGTGACACTGTTCCCTAGTTTCCTCTAAGTAACAGGATTTCCCTCCTCAATATTTTAGAAGAGCTCTTGATCACTCAACTAGAAACGGATATTCCCCAGCCTCCCTTGCAGCTAAGTGTGCATATGTTTCCAACTTCTTTCTAATAGAATATGAAGAGATGTGGAGTGTCAAATTTCTGTATCACTTTTTAAAACGGGATTGTTTACCTACTACTTTCTCTTTCCTTTTTCCTGTGTCCTAGAATGCAGACAACGTGTAAGGACAACATGCTAGTAAATAGAAGAGAGACAAATTAGAAGGCACCTACCTCACACAGCAGACAAATCCATCTGCACTAAAGTTCCTTTCTATTTCTGGACTACTTTGTGTGAGAAAAATACACTTTTTTTGTCTTTGAAGCATTATATTTTGGGGACCTCTGTCTCATAGTGTCTTATCCCATGTCCTAAATATACTGATGAAAGAAGTGTTAGGAAGAAGTAGAAGGAAGGATTTCTCCATGTCACTTTTTTTCTGATGTGGAAAAATGAAGTTAAAATGAATTCATGATATATATTTTGTGTTTCCTAGTTTGTTATTTTCTATTTTTGCTTCTAGTGGCTTTATTTTTCCAGTTCTTTCAGCTGCAGAGTTAGATTGTTTATTTGAGATTTTTTCTTTTTTTTAATGTGGGTGTGTATTGCTGTAAACTTCCACATAGTACTGCTGTTAGAACATCTCGTACAGTGTGATAGCTTGCCTCTCCATTTTCATTTTCTCTAGGTACTTTTTTATCTCTTCTTTGATATCCTCACTGACCCAGGCATTGTTTAGAAGCATTTTATTTAGTCTTCATATGTTTTGGTTTATTCCAGGATTCTTTTTGTCATCTTAATAGCATTGTGCTCTGTGAAGATGCTTGATATAATTTCTATTTTCGTATATTTTCTGAAACATGTTTTATGTCCTAGTATATGATCTATTCTTGAGAATGTTCCATGTGCACTGGAGAGGAAATGTCATTCCTTTGGGCATAGAAAACTCTATAAATGTCCAACAAATCCATCTTTTCTAACACTTCATTTAAGGCCTTTTTTTTCTTTTTTAAAAGATTTTTTATTTTTATTATTTATGTATACAAGAACTGGGGTGTAGGCCAGAGGTGTGGGGTGGGGGGAAGTGAGAGGATTCACCAGAGACAGAGTGGGGTGCAGAACAGGCAAATTGACTGCAGCGGGCAAGGGAGGAGAGGTCTGCTGCGCCATGTGGGTTAGCTCCCTGGCAGTGAACTCATGCACAGTGGCTGGTGATAGCTTGATAGCACTAAGACTTTAACCCCTTGTGCCACCAGGGAGGCCCAAGGCCTTTATTTCTTTATTAATTTTCTGTCTGGATGATTTGTCCCTCAGGTCAATGGTGTTTTGAGGCCTCCAACAATGATTGCATTTTTGCTGTTTTAAATGTATATGCTATTTTAAATCTGTTAATAGTTGCTTTATGTAACTAGGTGCTCCTGTTTTAAGTGCATAATACTAATGACAGCTATATCTTCTTGATGAATTGTTTCCTTGATTATTATATAGTGTCCATTTTTGTCCCTGATTACCTGTATTAGTTGAAAGTCTAGTTTATCTGATATTAGAGTAACACTTCCTCCCTTTCTCTTTGAATTATTTGCATGTATGATTTTGCTCCAAATTTTATTTTTTGTTTTTGTCTTTCAGTTTTATTTATTTATTTATTTTTTATTTATACATACAAGCTGGGGTACAGGCCAGAGGCGTAGGGCGGCGAGAGGGTTCACCAGAGACAGAGTGGGGGGCAGAACAGGCAGATCAGAAGTACACTGCTGAGGGGAGCAGCGGGCGAGGCAGGAGAGGTCTGCCGCACCATGTGGGATTCTCCCCGGCCGGGTGTCGAACTCGCGTCACTGCTGCCGACAGCTCCACAGCCCAGTGCTCAACCGCTGTGCCACCGGGGAGGCCCTGTCTTTCAGTTTTAAATGGGTCTCTTGTAACCAAAATATTAATGGCTGAAACTTTTCCAGTCACATTGTTAGTCTATGTCTTTTTATTGGTGAATTCAGACCATTCACATTTAGGGTGATTATTGAGATGAACTGTTTATTATTAGTCATTTTGTTTTTAATTTTCGGTTATTTTCTTTTCCTGTCATTTCTTTTCCACTTATTTCTCTCTGCTCTTTCTGATGGCTTTCCTTAGTATCCCTGTCAATGTCTTTTTTCTTTTTCTGTGGGTCTCAATCCTGGACTTTTGGTTAATGGTTACCATGGGGGATTTACTTAAATTCCTATGTCTTAAGTCCTTTATGAGCTGGTGTCTGGCTGTCTGCTCTCTGACATATAACTATACAGGTTCTGTCCATTCCTTCCTCCCACATGGTGTTTTGTTGTTGACTCATGTTATTCTTGTGCATGCTTCTGGTCTTATAGTGCTATTGTCATTTTGCTCAGGAATTTGTGTTTCATGTTTTCTTTCTCGTAGAATTCCTTTCAACATTTCTTGAAGGGCAGGTCTGATGGTGGTAAACTCCCTTAGTTTCTGTTTGTCTGGGAAAACCTTTATTTCACCTTCATACATCAATGATACTTTTGCAGGATTGAATATTCTTGGCTGGCAGTTCTTGTCTTCTGGGACTGTGAACACTTCCACTCTCTTCTTGCCTGGAGAGTATCTGGGCTGAAGTCTGGGGAAATCCTAATTTGGGAGCCTTTTTAAGTTATTTTTTTTTCTTGCTTCAGCAATTTTTTTAGTTTTGATAACTTGACAATGGTGTATCTAGATGTAGATCTTTTTGCATTTTAAAATATGCATATTCGTGTTGCTTCCTGGACATCCATATTTAATTCATTCTTTAGGTTTGGGAAATTGTCAATTATTACCACTTTGTTTTTTTTTTGTTTTTTTTTTTTACTTATACATACAGCTGGGGTACAGGCCAGAGGCGTGGAGCGGCGAGAGGCCTCACCAGAGACAGAGTGGGGAGCAGAACAGGCAGATCAGAGATACACTGCTGAGGGGAGCAGCGGGCGAGGCAGGAGAGGTCTGCTACACCATGTGGGATTCTCCCTGGCCAGGCGTCGAACTCGCATCGCTGCTGCCGACAGCTCCACAGCGCAGCGCTCAACCGCTGCGCCACCGGGGAGGCCCCTCAATTATTATTACTTTGAATAACACTTCTGCTCCCTCCTCTCTCTCTTCACCCAAGAGATCCTGATTACTCTTAAATTCCCTCTTCTAATTGAGTCTGATAGTTCTTGTAGAGTTTCCGCATTTTTTCATTTTCTTGATTCTCCTTTTCTAAATGGGTGATTTGTTCATTTGAGTCTTTCACATCTGAAATTCTTTCTTTGCTAGTCTAATTGTATTCAAAGTACTTTCTACATTTGTCTGCATTTCATTCAGACACAATCTCTTTCTGTGATCTTTTTATATAGCCAATCTCTTTGGAGAGGAACTCTTTTTGTTTCTAGGTCTCCTTTCTAAGATCTTACACCTGCCTATCTGCCTTTGACTGACCTTCCAGTAGCTCATTTAACATTTTTAATTGTTATTTTGAAGTCTTTGTCTGATAGGTCCTCTCATTCTGTATCCTTTATATTTGTCTCAGGATTTTTGTTCTTCTCATTTTGCTTTTCCATCTTGCGCTCAGATATTCCTTGCTTCCTAAGCATTTGTGTTGCCTCATTTGTTATTTGTGTGTGTGTGTGGTTGGGGTGCTGGGGATTTAGTTTTGTTTGCTTCTTTTCTTAGTTTACCTTGGTGTAAGGTGGGGGCAAGAGGGGCATCTGGGACTTTAATACTTGGTCTCATTTTGAGGAGTAAAATTGGTCTCCTCAACTTCCTCTTCTTTCTTTCCACAGCAAGTTGTATTCTGTGCTTCCGGCCCCACCTCCCTTCTTCTTTCTGCTGCGGATCACAATCAATGAAGTGTGAGCCTCCCTGTGTGGGGATCTAGGTCTGGACCACCAGGCTCACACTCCAGGACTAAGTTGTGCTTGACAGGCAGATGGCATGGCACCCAGTGTGGCAGTCGGATGTGTGCTGCCTTGTCGCTGTGACTATCATCAGCAGCCATTGCCACCCCATATCTACCTCTGCTGCTGCTTCTGAGGGGCTGCAGTGCCTGCATGCCATTTGTTTACTTTCCCAAGGGATTTGTGAGTTATCTCACAAGTCCTTCTCTATGCTATTGCACTATTTATGGAGTACTGCCTGGCTCAGTCTGACCGCTCTTTGATCTCTCCTGGGAGGGGGTTGGGGAGAGAGCTTTTGGTGTTTGTGCCAACTGCAAGAGCTCCCAATTTCCTGGGTCTATGCCAGCAGAGTTCCCGCTGCTCTGAGCAGGTCTGAGCCCACTTGTGTGTCAGCAAAATTCAACACGGGAATTTCACTTTGCCCATGTTGTCCCATCCTGGCCTGGGTGGTCAACCCCCAACCCATTCTGCTGGCTGGGTTGTCTACTCTCCCAGTCACACTCCCCGTTGCTTCCTCCCATTCCTTACCCTAAGATGCCACCAACGTTAGTTCGGTATCTCCAAAGGGAAGTCTTGGGACTCTACAGGTAGGACAGAGAGTCTGGATCTTCCTATGAATAAATTTTTTTGTAGTTGCTTTTAGTGGAGAGGGTGACCCCAACCTCTATATTCTGCCACGTTGTGGGTGGAGTCTCTCCTGTCATGCCCCTTTACAGTCTGAAAACTCAACCTCTAAGCCAGGCAAACACTGATTTACTCCAATCCATATCAATATAAATTAATTTTGCCCTTTTTAGAACTTTATATAGACGGAATCATGCAGGATGCAATCTGGTTGATATCTTTCCCCTGCATATAGTAAGTTTTGAGATTCATCTGTGTTATTGCTTGTACCAGTGGTTTGATACTTTCAGTTGTTTAGTAGTAGTAATTTAATGTATGAATAGTTCACAATTTGTTTATTCATTCATTCGCTGTTGATGGACATTTGGATTGTACCCACTTTGGATCTATCATAGATGAAATTGCTATGAACTTTCCGGTACAAATCTTTTTAAGAAAATATGTTTTGAATACTCTAAGAAATTCCTAAGAGTGGAATTTCTGGGACATAGGCAAATGTAAGTTTAACTTTTCAAAAAACTGTCAAAAGTTTTTCAAAGTGATTAGACTTCTCACCTGCAATGAATGAGCATTCCAGTTATTCTGTATCCTCAAAAATACTTCTGATTGTCACACTTTAATTTCAGCAGTTCTGATGGGTATGTAGTATTATTTCTGGTATTATTTATATTTCCCTGATTATTAATGAGATTGAACATCTTTCCATGATCTCATTGGCATTTTATATCATTTCATACTTTGTGAAATGTTTGCTCAAATCTTTTGTCTTTTTTAATACATAGTTTGCCTTCTTATTTTGAATTTTTGGAGTTCTTTATATCTCTTCTGGATACAAACCTTATGTTGGTTACATATATTGTAGACATTTTCTCCAGTTTCCCACTTCATTTTCTTAACCATATCTGTGAAGGAGCAGAGGTTTTTCACTTGATAAGTCCATTTTCTCATTTTTTTCTTTTATGATCACTTCTTTTTGTGTCTTCTTTTGGTGTCTATATTAGGTACATAATCTATTTTAAATTAACTTTGTGTATAGTATAGAGGACAAGGTTCTCTCTCTCTCTCTCTCTTTTTTTTTTTTTACCATAAGGAGTTTCGCTTGTTTTAGCACCATTTGTTAAAAAGACTATACTTTCCCCCATTGAGTTATCTTGATACCTTTGTTGAAAATAATTAACAATCAATGTATGGACCTGTTTTTAGATGCCTTATTCTATGCCATTGATGTATATGCCTATGTATATTCCACTATTGTACTACTTTTATCACTACGTCTTATGGCTGGAAATCAGGTAATGCAATGTTCCAAATTTGTGGGGCTTTTTTTTTTCCAAAATTAGTTCATCTATTCTAGAATCTTTGCATTTCCATACAAATCTGAGGGCAAGTTTGCCAAGTTATACAAAAATATCTGCTGTATTTTGACCTTGACTTCACTGAGACTATAGAACATTTGGGAGAGAGCTGATATCTTAACAGTAATGAATTTCCTAATTTAGGACTATGGTTTATGTTTACATTCATTTTGAGCTTTAGTTTCTTTCAGCAGTGTTTTGCAGTTTTTACTGTACCGGTTTTCTGCACGTTCTGCTAAATTTATCCCTAAGAATTTCATGGTTTTGGAAGTTACAAATTACACACACACACACACACACACACACACAATTTTAATTTCCACTTGCTCATTACTAGCATATAGGAATGCAATTGAATTTTTGCTTATCCATTATTGCAAACTTACTAAATTAAATTCTTGTGGGATAGTTGGTTTATTGTAGATCCCTTAACAGTCTCTAAATATGTGATGATGTGATTTGGAAAAAAAAGACATACTTATTTCTCTTTGAACCAGAAGTGTGGGAAGGAGTTTTTGCTGGTGTTGCAGTTCTGAAAATTCAAAGAGGCTCTGCTGCACTACATACTATTTGGCTCACCTCAGGGAAGGGGCTCATGTATCGAAGGGGCCCCTCACAAGTGGAGCCATCAGCTGCTGTGTCCTTTTCCAAGTTCCAAAAAAGCAGCTGCCAGTAGAGTCTATATTTATATAATGACTTAGCAGAAGAGACAGGTGGTTGGGTATTTTTCCCCAACTTTAATCCTATTTTACAAATAAAAATAACTTCATTTATTTTTTCCCTTAAAAAAGTAAATTAATAGTTTTTGTTCTTTAATATAAAAGGAACAAAAGAGATTAAGAATTTATAAAAATCCACTCTCCCAGGCTCTTTTCCTGGCACATCTCTTCTAAGCATTTTCGGGGAGGGAAAATGGAGAGCACTGGTAGCAGACAGGACGGCAGGTGGGAGGAGGCACAACCTGGGAGCAAAGGAGGGGAAGAGTCAGGTCCCCAGAGTACAAGTGGGAATGCCCAAGGGCCCCTGAGAAGAGAGCGCCCTTCCCAGGATCCAGAGAAAGGTCCGGGAACACACAAAGAAGCGGGAGGCACCGGGCGCAGGCATGGACTCAGGACTCGGCGCGAGCGGCTCGGGGCGCGGCGGGAGGAGGCCGGGCCAGGGTGGGGGCGGGCCACGGGGTGGGGGCGGGGGCGGGGGCGGGGCCGAGGGCGGGGCCGGAGGCCTCATGTGACCGACCGACGCCGACCCGCGCGCGCCCAGCTTCAGCGCCAGAGCCGGCCTTGGCTCGCTTCCTTCTTGGTACCTGCTTGCGGTGGCCTGAGGGCGTGCGGGCCAGGGAGGCCCAACAGCCGGAGGCGGAGGGAGAGCGGGTAAGGGACCCGCCACGGGGAGGGGCCCGGGCGCGACGTGGGAGAGCGGCCGCGGCCGGCGGAACCCCTCCCGGGCTCTGGCTGCCCCAGGACCCGGCCGAGCCGCGCGGAGACCGCCGCCCCCATGCCACGCCGCGGCCCCGCGTTGGGCGGGCAGCAGACGCTGGCGGGCCTTTCCTGGGGGGAGGGCCGGAGGCCCCCACTGTTTGCCGACACCTGTCGTCGCCCCCACGCAGGCTTCTCGGACACCCCGCCCCGCCCCCGTCTGGGCGGTGCCGCAAATGGTGGTCCGCGCGGGGGCGAGGGCGGAGGGGGGCGCGGGCCGGGAGCGCGGGTGGCGGCGGCGGCCTGGGGACCCGGGGCCGTGCGGGGCCGTGCCGCGTTGTGAGCTCGGCCGCAGCCGCCTGGAGCCCCCCACCCGGTCCTCTGCAGGTCGCAGAGTCGCGGCGGCGCGCTCGTGGCGAGAATCGG
>PVIJ01014646.1:0-39719 GCA_004024925.1 Scalopus aquaticus
GAGGGGGGAGGCGGAGGGAGGGAAGGAAAAGCACACAAAATGGAATAGAAAAGAACACAAGGGACCATGGAGATAGATCACGGGTGAATTGGTGGTGGGCTACCCAAGGGGAATACAAAATGTAAAAGACATAAATAACAATAAAAATATATATTTAAAAAAATTAAAAAATAAAGTTAACTTCTGGAAAACACCTAAGGATAGAGGCTGATGGCAAGGGGAACCAACTTTGTGACAAGAGGGTCAGATGTTCCAGTCCCACCACCCACTTCCCGGGAAAGGTAGAGTTCAATAGCCAAAGGCCAATAAATTAATCAGCCATGCCTATGTAAAACCCAAGGGAAGGGAGCTCAGAGAGCTTCCAGGCTGATGAACATGTGATGATTTGGGGAAGAACAGCAAGCCTGGAGAGGGCATGTTATCTGTGTGCCTTCCCCCATATCTTCCTCCATGCAGCTTTTCCACCTGGCTGTTGATTTTTATCCTTTAGTATCCTTTTGGAATAAATTAATGATCTAGTATGTGAACAGGTTTTCTGAGTCCTGAGTGCCATTCTAACAAATTAAATCTGGGGAGAGTGTCCTGGAAACCTCTGAAGTACAGCCAGTTAGCCAGAAGCACAGATAACAATGTTTGTGAAAGGCAGCTAAAGTCTGCAAAAGATGTCAAGGTACCTCTGATCTATAGCTGGTTGATCAAAATCATGGGCTTATATGAGGCTTACAATCTTTGTCTAGAGTGGAGGCAGTCTTAGAAACAGCCCTTAACCTGAGGAATGTGATGCTATCTCTGGATAGAGTACAAATCGATTTGAATTTTGGACACATGTTGGTGTGTAAAAATTATTGATTGGTATAGGGAAGCATCCACACTCATACACCCGTCAGAAACTCAAGGACGATAGACAACACATCTTGAGGCGATTTGGTAGTGGGGGGATTTGTTATTATATCTTCAAATTTTGATTTGTTATTATATCTTCAAATTTTGATTTTATAAATAATGAGTTATAGATTGTTTACATAGCTACAATTTTGGGAATACAAATTCACACCTTCATATGTGCACTCACCCTGCACTAAAGCTCCAATGCCAATACTTTATCACTCTTGCACCACTATCCCCTCTCCCCTCCTCTGGTACATAATTATTTTTCAAGAGGTTTAAGTTGTGTTTTGCCAATTTGTTTTCTTTGGTTATTTATATTCCACAATTGAGTGAAACCATCTGATAAATGTCTTTCACTTTGTTAATTCACTTACCAAACACACCTCAAGATCCATTCATTTGTCCCCAAAAAGCACTGTTTTGTCTTTGTTTGCTTAGTACTTCACTCAGTATATATTCTACAATTTCTTTAACCAGTCATCTGTCAGTGGGCCTTTAGGATGGTTCCATGACTTGTCTGTGGTTAACAATGCTGCCATGAACATAAGAGTACATACATATTTTTGTATTTGGGCTTCCATATTCTTTAGATAATTACCTAGAAGTTGCATTGCTGGGTCATCTAGCATTTCCATTTTCAGTTTTTTGAGGAATCTCCACACTATTTTCCATGGAAGTTGCACCAACTGCATTCCCATCGACAGTGGTTGAGCGTTCCTTTTTCTCCACATCCTCACCAATGCTTGTTGTTTCCAGTCTTTTTGTTATGGGTCATTCCCACAGAGTGAGGCCATATGTTATTGTGTTTTTGATTTGCATTTCCTTTATAATAAATGATGTTGAGTATTTTTCCATGTGCCTAGAAACCATATGACCTCCCTGAGAATGTTCAGTGTGCACTTGGGAAGAATGTGTATTCATTGCCATTGGGATGGAAGTCTTTTCTATTAAGACTATCTGATTCATGATTTAATTTAAGGTCATTATTTCCCTGCTTACTTTCTGTCTGGATGACCTAACCATTGATAAAAGCCATGTGTTGGTATTCCTTACTACTACTACTACTATTAGTTGCTACTAATGTGTTGCTTTGAGTCTGTTAATCATTGTTTTATATATTTGGGTACAACTGTATTAGGTATAAAAATATTGATGACAGTTATATCTTCTTGATAAACTGTTCCCTTGAGCATTATAAAATGCTTGTCTTTGTCACTGATTACTTTTTGAGTGTATGTTTAACGTATCAGATAGGAGAAAAGCAGTTCCTGTTTTTTATCTTTGTGCTACTAATGGCTGCAAATACCTCGCTCTAGCCTTTTGCTTTAAGTCTAGCTTGTCTGTAGACCTAGTGATATTCTTGTGTTCATAACATAAATGGGTCATGCTGCTTTATCCAATCTGTCACTCTGTATTTTAGTTAGTGAATTCAGACAATTAATGCTTATTTACTGCCAACCTTTATCTTATTCATTTGTTTTATCTTTTTGTGTTTTTGTTAGCTTTTTCAGTTGGAAGACTTCCCTGGTGGTTTTCTTAGTTTCTTCATTTCTTCATCTAAGTGTGTTTTGTGGTTTTCATAAGGGCTATATCAAGCTTTCTTGATTTAAAATAGTGTGTGTGTGTGTGTGTGTGTGTGTGTGTGGTGTGTGCTGGTATTAACTCATCATCATTTATAATGATTTTGTCCCTTTTTTCTCCTCTTGTTATTTTGTTGTTATCTCATATTTATCTTGTTTATACGGCTTATCTGTATTACTACTTATCACCTTGTTCAAGGTTTTGAGTTTTCTTGTTTTTTCTCTTCATGCTAAAAACTCCATGTAGAAGAACTTCAAGATTTCTTACAGGGAAGATCTGATGGGGGTAAATTTCATTTTCTTTTGTTTGTCTGGGAAAGTTCTCCATCTTTTTTCTCCATCCATCCATCCATCTTTAGTTCTCCATCTTTTTTAAGTGATGATTTAGAATAACCAAGTATTCTTGACTAGAAGATTTTAAAGTAGAAGCTCATCTTGCATTAAGACATTTGGGTGTCTTGTCAGCTTCCTGGACATCCACATGTAAGTCTTTCCTTAAGTTTGGTAAATTCTCAGCTTTTATTTCTTTGCATAGGGTCTCTTCTCTCCTCTCTTTCTCTCCCTTTACCTTCTGGAATATCCAAAATCCTTATGTTTCCTTTTCTAAGAGAGTATGATATTACTCAGAATTTCTTCAGTTTTTTTCTAAATTTTATTTCTCTTTCTTCTTTCACTGGGTAATTTGCAAATTTGTGTCTTCAATTTCTTAAATTATCTTTTCTGTCAGCTTCAGCCTATTTAATATTCTTTCCATATTTGTTCTCATTTCATTCAGTGCTGCTTTTTAAAAAAATATATCTTCTAACTCCTTAATGAAGAAATGTTTTGTTCCTGGATCTCTCTTCTGTGATCCTGAACCTGCACTTCTGAGTTTGCTTTACATTCTAGGACTTCATCAAGTTATTGAATTGTTATTCTAAAGTATTTGTCTGCTAGGTTATAGAATTCTAGAATTCCTTACAAAGGTCTTTGAAATTCTGTTCTCTTTCAAACTTTTCACATTGTGTTCAGATTTTCCTGGCTTCCTAGGAATGTGTGTTGCCTTATTTGCTATTTTTTCCTGTTGGGGCACTGTGTCTTTAATTTTGTTTCTATTCTTTGTTTTGCCTAATCACAGGTAACAGAGCAATAGGATATAGTAGTTCATAGCCTTGATCTCAGTCTTGGTGGGAGAGACAGGCTATTTCAGGTGGAATGATTTACGCTGCCTCTTCTCCCCTCTCTCTAGAGTGAGTTCTCTTCATTTCATCATCGACCCAAATTTCAGACTCTTCCTCATTGCCACTGCTCTCTGTAGCATGCAAAAGATCTCTTTCTCCCTGATCTCCCAGCAGGGTGGAGAAAGGAAACTCTACTACCTGAGCTTATGATAACCAGATTCTCCCCATCTGATTGAACAGTCCCAATGCCCCTGTGCATGAAGATCCGCATTCCCTACTCTTTGAAAAGACTCACTACACCTAGTCCTTGTGAACTATGCTTTGTCCCATGCTTTGTCAGCTGATTGTAATAGTAACTGTCTTGGCCACAATTTCTTTAGCTGCAGCCTTTTCCATCCCCACAGAAGCCTCCAAACAGTGCAAAGAATCATAGGTCAGTTTTACACTGCCAGTTAACTGGTGAAATTTTCTGTGAGAAAAATTTAGTTTTTCCTAATTGTATAAAGGGGAGAGGTTTATCAAAACCTTCTGTTCCACCTTTGGTGAAATTCAAGACCTGAACTATAAGATGATAAATTTGAGGGCCTCCCTGATGGTGCAACGAGTCACAGCACCATGAAACTATCTGCAGCCACTGCAGCACGAGTTTGATCCCAGCCAGGGAGCTTCCCAATGGCACAGCAGACCTCTCCTGCCTTGCCTGCTGCTTCCCTCGGCAGTGTATTTCATTAGAACAACCTGTTCTGCTCCCCACTGTGTCTCTGGTGAAACCTCTCACTACTCCACACCTCTGGCCTACACCCCACTTTTCGTATGCATAAATAAATACATTTTTAAAAAAGATAATAAATTTGAAAGTAAATTTGTTTAAGTCATTTAGTTTGTGGTGATATGCTACAACAACAATAGGAAATAAACACTCCAAATATTCAGTTTAAAGCAAAATACCATTAAAATCAATACTTTTAAAATAAAAATATTTATTGAGTATATTGTCACAAAAATATTTTTATACTTATTATTATCATGTCTACATAATGCTGAATAATCTAACCCAATGAAATATAGGGAGATAGGGCCTCCCTGGTGGCACAACGGTTGAGCGCTGAGCTGTGGAGCTGTCGGCAGGGGGCGCGATGCGAGTTTGACGCCCAGCCGGGGAGAATCCCACATGGCTCGGCAGACCTCTCCTGCCTCGCCCGCTGCTCCCCTCAGCAGTGTATTTCTGATCTGCCTGTTCTGCTCCCCACTCTGTCTCTGGTGAACCCTCTCGCCACCCCATGCCTCTGGCCTGTACCCCAACTGCTATGTATAAATAAATAAATCTTAAAAAAAAAAGGGAGACAGAACAAACTATACAATTATACATCGGTGAATATTAACAGATTACTCTCAACTGATGAACCCAGTGAGTTCATTCTGCAATGTGGTATGTGCTCTACTGAGACCTCTCATTTTGCTACTTACTTTATTCTACATAGAACAGATTTGATCCATAATGACTGACAAAGTTGTACAAGTTATGGCACTAAGCCAGACACACACCTGAGGAAACCACACACATGAGGAAAATGTACCAATGTACATTTTGAGTGGGGAGGTGTATTGTTGGTATTTTGACATTGTGAAATTGATCCAAGCTGTGTCCATGACCTGGGGGGAGTTATATATTTAATATATGGAAGAAAGCATGTCTTACATACATCATTACCTAGGACATTTGAAGAGAGAAAAAAAAAAAAAAAAGGAAAGACAATTGCCTTCACAGTATACTGCAAACACACACCTTACGGATTATAAGAACCCATGGAGCTTAGGCATGCAAGTGAGTCTTTCTGGTAGACATCTCCAGGGCTAAACAAAGTATGCAAGAGACTACTAGCAGTAAAGTACGACTGTCAGGACTAGAGAGAGAGGAACAGGCACTATTGAAGCAGAGGTGGGTAATTTAACCAGTCTAGGTAAGAGAAGGCTCTCCCACAGAGAAAGGGCCCAGCTGAATCTTGAAGACAAGTAGGCAGGTGAATCAGAGAAATATGAGTAGTCAGACAGAGGGCAAGTAATCAAAAGTATAGAGCTAAGACCCTTTGAAACTTCAAATATGCTATTTGTATTTTTTAGGTTGATCTCAAAATTTGCTGATTGCAAATTTCATGCCTTATATGTCTTTATGACCATAATACTTGCACAACACTTCCCAAAGACAAGAAACTAGAAATTATTCATTGATGCTGTGAATTGTTCTTTCATGACAATATTGTTGTCATTTCCCACTTCCCCCTTGATGCTTTAGCAATACCATGGGCAATGAGAGTTCTCTGGAAATGTCTTGTTCTTTTGTTTCTGGCTTTGCCTTTTTTATTTTTTTTCTTGAGAATTTACTTTCTTCCCTCTTGTTGGCTTTTGCACCTTTAGACAGTCTTCAAAACTAAGCTCAATACTGACTCAAGATGCCCTCTCCCAGCTTTGCTTTCTGTGTTCTTTCAAAATCTGTTTTTCTTGTTCACCACATTTAATATTTCCTTTCATGTGTTCATCCTTCTTTAACTCTGCTGGTGTGATTTTAGTTCAAGAATTGTGTTTTGTATATTAATGTACCCCCAAATATCTGTCATGGTCCCTAGCTTTTAATTAATTAATTTACTTATTTATTTATTTACTTACGTATTTACTTATTTATTTCTATTGTTATTTCTATTGTTACTAACAATTTTTTAATAAATATTTTGGATGTTTTACTATATCCTACACACTAATCTAAGATCCTGAAAACTAGATAAACAAGGCCAGAAATAAGATATTAGTAAAGAAAAATGAAACCATAGCAAGTACATGGCTACTCTAACAATTTCAGATAGTGATATCATAATGAACAAAGTAAAGTTATACATGTTTGTTTAGCTGTATTACTGAGTTCATGAAAAAAATATCAATATGCAATCTGGCACTTGATTTCAAAATAGTCAAACTCCAAATCCATATATGTAACCCTTATTCATGCCTCTATTCACCTCAAAGTATTTAAATTCCAAAGAGAAACAAAAAGGGATTACAGTTTCAAGGTAGAAAGATTCATAAATCATTCTTAAGAAAAATATGATACCAAACTGTTAAATTACACAAACTAAATCAGCTATCATAAGCAAAGAAAATCTCAGGAGTTAGTTGGTGAATGGAACAGTCATCAGCAGATATCTATCAAACAGGATAACTTAAATAACTCATAGAAATTACCTTTTAAAAGATCTTGATTTAATAACATCAAGGGAAACTGAATCCTACTTCAAATGCTCTTCTGAGGTACTCTGACAGGGTGGCAGGAGGGGAAACACTAAAGCATTAGAAGTAGTCAGAAATTCAGTGGGAGCCTACATTTTCATACAGCCCTTATTATGTCTATAAGAGACTCGCAGTAAACTAAAAGATACCTCCCCGACATCTTCCGTGGTGATCTCATAAAGGATGTACTCTGTTTTTCTTTTAATGAAGAAAGGTCAAAAACAAAAGTCAAAAGATTTAGCTTCTTTTAAACCCACTGTCACTACCACAGCATTCAAAGGGTCAGAGTTCTCATCCACCACTCACTCCAGGACTGCTGGCTTATACACAGTATATACAGAAGGAAGCTGCAAGCAGCCACAATAAATTAAGAACACACAGCAGGGGCCTCCCTGGTGGTGCAACAGGTTAAGTGCAGCGCTGTGGAGCTGTTGGCTGCAAAGTTCGATGCATAGCTTGGGAGTTTCCCACATGGCGCAGTAGACCTCTCCTGCCTGGCCTGCTGCTCCCCTCAGCAGTGTATTTTGGTCGATCTGCCTGTTCTGCTTCCCACTCTGTCTCTGGTGAATCCTCTCACTACCCGACACCTCTGGTCTGCACCCAAGCTTGTATACAAAAATAAATAAATTTTAAAAGGAAAAAAAAAAAAAAAGAATACCCAACAGGTTCTTTGTGCCCATGTTGAGGAGTCAGCAGAAGAGCAGGCCTAGAACAGATATAATTTCTGTGCTTGTTCCTATGCATACTGGGAGACTGCAAGAATGCCAAACATATTGCTCTTAGCCTTGTAAACAGAGGACTACTAGATCACCAACTTTGAGGGTTTGAGTTCACCTACACTAGCCCTACACCACATGAATTCTAGCCCATACACAGAGACATTAGAAAGAGGCTGCAAGTGACCACAATGAATACAGTGTGCCCAGTGGGTTCCTTGTACCTACATTGGGGAGTCAGCATAAAAGCACTGGAATTGGTATAACTTCTGCTGCTTGTTCTTCTACAGACTGAGAAAGAACCCCTCTCACACTACGTGACCTCTGGCCTTCCTCCAGAGGTTTGGTCAGAAACTACAAGTAACTACAGTGAAAGTATCCTGCAAACAAAACGCATCCTGGCTGCTGGCACCCATTGAAGGGAGTCAAGAATGGTACCAGATACACCCCACTGTATTTTCTCAGGCTTCCCTGTAGCTCCCAAATTGCAACTGCAAAAAAAAAAATCAGAGCTATTGCAGGAAAGATCTAAAACAGCAAAGTGGGCAGACAAAAAAAAATATACAGCAACTTTAGACAGCCACACAATATGAAACCAAGGAAAGACCAATTTTTCAGAACTCAATCAGAGATTGAGATCTTATCTTCCTATCAGACAGAGTTAAGAATTTCCATGATAAAGAAATTTAAAGAAAGTGCAGGAAAAATGAATGTCTTGTGAAATATAAGTAGTGAACAGAAATTATAAATTGAAGATTTAAACAATAAGGGAGTCGCAGGATCCAAAAAAATGAACAGACTAAAAAAATTCTTCAGAAAGTTATGGAAGCAGATTAGAACAAATGAAGGAACAAATTAGTGATACAGAATATCATAATGCATAAAGGACCCACTAGATAAATGAGGAAATCAAGTAAGAACTAATAAAATATCTGGCGACTAGCAAAATTGAAGCTACAACTATGAGAACCTATAGGATACAGCAAAACGTATGAGATAATTATATGGAAATACAGGCCAACAAATAAGAAAGAACTCCAATAAAAACAATCTTAACTCTTACCTTAAGGTAGCAGAAAAGGAAGAACAACAACAACAAACAAGTCAAGAGAAGGAAGGAAATAATGAAAATAAGAGCATATTTAAATGAAATAGCAATCAAACACAAGCCAAAGGTTCAGTGAAACCAAAAGCTGTTTAAAAAAAAAAAAATTAACAAAATGGAGAAATCTCAAGCTAGACTCAGCAAGAAAAAAAAAAAGGAGAATAAATAGTATCAGAAATGAAAGACAAGCTACAATAGAAATAGGATCATACTAAAAACATCTATATGGAAGAAAATTTAATAACCTATATAGAAGGGGCAGTCTTTGAAACTCACAATCTTCTGAAACTGAAGCAGGAAGAGTTAGAAAATTTGAACTGGGGCCTCCCTGGTGGTGCAGTAGTTAAGCACTGTGCTGTAGAGCTGTCGGCAGCTCTGATGCGAGTTTGACGCCTGGTCAGAGAGATTCCCACATGGCGCGGAAGACCTCTCCTGCTTTGCCCGCTTCTCCCCTCAGCAGTGTGTCTATCTGCCTGTTTTGCTCCCTACTCTGTCTCTGGTGGCCCTCTCACCACTCCACTCCTCTGGCCTGTACCCCAGCTTGTATGCATAAATAAATAAATCTTAAAAAAAAAAAAGAAAAGGCCTCCCCGGTGGCGCAGCGTTAGGTGCTGCGCTGTGGAGCTCTTGGCAAGAGCGACGCGAGTTCGACGCCCAGCCAGGGAGAATCCCACATGGTGCGGGAGATCTCTCCTGCCTTGCCCGCTGCTCCCCTCAGCAGTGTATTTCTGATCTGCCTGTTCTGCTCCCCGCTCTGTCTCTGGTGAACCCTCTCGCTGCCCCACGCCTCTGGCCTGTACCCCAGCTTGTATGTATAAATAAAAAATAAATCTTTAAAAAAAAATAAAATTTGAACCAATCAATCACAAGCAAGGAAATTAAAAGAGTAATCAAATTTCCCCCAAAATAAAAGCAAAATCCAGATGGTCTCACCAGAGTGTTCTAAAATATCTTCAAAGATGAACTAATATCTCTATTCTTCTCAAACTCCTCCATAAAATTGAGGAAAAGAGGAAAAGTTCCAAATACATCCTATGAGGCCAACATCACTGATACCAAAAGCTGAAAGAGACGTCACAAAAAAAATAAAGGGAGGGAGGAAGGGAGGAAGGGAGGGAGGAAGGAAGGAAGGAAGGAAGCTGTATATCAACATCCCTGATGAACACAGATGTGAAAATCTTCAATAAAATCCTGCCAAAATGAATTTAAGAACAGACCACAAAGATCATACATCATGACTGGGGGTTGTTCCGGGGAGAGTGAGCCCAGATAGCTCAATCTTAGAACATCAGACTTTAAATCCAGAAACACAAGAACATGTATAAGTAATTGATTAGCTCACGACATCAACAAAAGGAATGATAAAAATCATGAACATATCAATAGATGCAGAGAAAGCAACTGATAAAATTCAACATCATTTATGATAAAAACCCTCAAAAAACTGGAGAGAGATGGAACATACCTCAACAGAATAAAGGCCAACATCATACTCAATAGTGAAAGACTGAAATTTTTTTCTTTAACATCTGGTAAAAAAATTAAGAATGTCCACTTTCTTCACTACTGTACAACAAAGTATTGCAAGTACTACCTAGGGCAATTAAGCAAGGGGAAAATATAAAAGGAATCCAAATTGGAAAATCTTACTCCGTGCACAAAATAATGCCCATAGAAAACCCCAAAGACTCCATGAAAAAAAAATAGAAATAATAATTCAATACAAGTCAATTTACAGAAGTCAGTCTCATTTCTATATGTAACCAACACACTAGAAAAGAAAGAAATAAAGAAAACATCCTGTTCACAACCATAATAAAAAGAACAAATGACCAATACTATGAAAACTAAAAGACACTGTTAAAAGAAATAGAAGATACAAAGAAATGGAAAAATATTCCCTGCTCAGGGATTGGAAAAATTATCATTGTTAAGATAGCCACCTTATATGAATAAAAAAAAAAAAAAAGATAGTCACCTTATCCAAAGCAATATACAGATTCAATGCAATCCCTTACGGCCCCTTTGGCATTCTTCAAAAAATAGAACAAACATTACTGAAATCCATAAGCAACCAAAAAAGATCCAAGTAGCCAAAACAATCCTAATCAAAAAAGGAAAAACAGTGGTATCATACTGCCAAATTCAAACTATACTAAAAGCTGTAACAATCAAAACATGATAATGGAGCAAAAGCAGAAACACAGACCAATGGAATAAAATTGAGAGCCCAGTGGGTAGGGTGTCTGTTAGTTTTGGTTAATGTCTCTTTTGCTGTACAGAAGCTTTTTACTTTGATGTAATCCCATCTGTTTATCTTGTCTTTCACTTCCTTGGCTTTGAGGGATGTGTCTTTCAAGATTTTGCTGAGATGTATGTCGTGTAGAGTTTTGCCCATATTTTCTTCTATACATTTTATGGTTTCAGGTCTAACATCCAGGTCTTTTATCCATTTTGAATTGACTTTTGTGCAGGGTGTGAGGTAGTAGTCTAGCTTCATTTTTTTGCATGTGGCTGTCCAATTTTCCCAGCACCATTTATTGAACAGACTGTCCTTTTTCCACTGCATTTTCTTTGCTCCTTTGTCAAAGATTAGTTGTTCATATATATGTGGCTTTAATTCTGGGTATTCTATTTGGTTCCGTTGGTCTTTCTGTCTGTTTTTGTTCCAGTACCATGCTGTTCTAATTATTATGATTTTGTAGTACAGTTTGAAATCAGGGAGTGAAATTCCTCTGTTTTCTTTCCAACTGGGAAAAGATCTTTGCACACAATACATCTGATAAAGGACTGATAACAAAAATTTACAAGGAACTCACACAACTCAACAAAAACAAAGCCAATAACCCAATCAAAATTGGGCAGAAGAGCTCAAATGGCACTTCTCCAAAGAAGAAAAGCAAATGGCCAACAGATACATGAAAAAATGCTCAACATCACTTATAATCAAGGAAATGCAAATCAAAACCACTAGGAGATACCACCTCACACCTGTGAGGATGGCACACATTAAAAATACAGGCAACAACAAATGCTGGAAAGGATGTAGAGAAAAAGGAACTCTTCTACACTGCTGGTGGGAATGTGAACTGGTCCAACCACTATGGAAAGTTGTATGGCGATTCCTCAAACTGCTAAACATGGAACTTCCATACGACCCAGCAATACCACTTTTGGGAATTTACCCAAAGGATACAAAAACACTAATCTGAAAGGATACATACACCCATATGTTCATTGCGGCACTGTTCACAATAGCAAAGGTATGTAAGCAACCCAGATGCCCAAAAATAGATGATTGGATCCAGAAGATGTGGTACATATACACAATGGATTACTATTCAGCATTCAAAGAAGATAAACACATGCAATTTGCAGCGACATGGATGGAATTAGAGGGCATCATACTCAGTGAAATAAGTCAGAAAGAAAGAGAAAATTATCGAATGGTTTCACTTATAACAGGACTATAAGGAAACCAAATAGGAGAGAGACACTCAGCGGGTGGGGGCAGGGGAAGGAGGGAGGGGAGGAAAAGGGCACAAAATGGAATAGAAAAGAACACAAGGGACCATGGAGATGGATCACGGGTGAATTGGTGGTGGGCTACTCAAGGGGAATACAAAATGTAAAAAACATAAATAACAATAAAAATATATATTTAAAAAAAAAAGAAAAAGAATTGAGAGCCCAGAAAAAAAAATCTATGACAAAGAGATCAACAATATACACGGAAAAGGAGTCTCTTCAACAAGTGGTATTGGTAATACTGGATAGCCACAGGCACAAGAATGAAACTCACACCTTAAAATAAGTTAACTCAGAATGGAATAAATACATTGATATAAGACCCAGCACCATAAAATACATTGATGGAAAAAACAGGCAAAAGATTCCATGATGTTCATTTTGTGACGTCTTTGTGAACTACATTCCAGTGACAAGAGAAATGTAAACAAATAGTACTCTGTGAAACTAAAATGCTTCTGCACAGTGAAAGAAATTATCAATAAAACAAAAAAGGCAGGAGGGAGAACACATTGGGGAGGGAGGCATAATGGACTATGGTTGACGACTACGAGTGTCTTGGTGGTGGAGGTGATTTGAGGACACGTGTGAAGAGGCGTGATTCTGTGCCCTCAGCTCACATACAAGGTTATAAGCCAATGTTAGCTCAGTGACAGAAAATAAACAAATGAGTGGGAGAAAATATTTATGCAACATACAACTGATAAAGGGTGATATCCAAAATATTAAATAACACATACAACTCAACAAAAAGAAAATAAAGAACCCAAACAAAAAATGGGTGGGTGTAATTGCTAAACAGACACTTCTCCAAAGAAAACATACAGATGGCCAACAGGCATATGAAAAAAAAAAATGTTCATCATCACTTATCATGAGGGAAACGCAAAAAAACAAAACAAAACAAAAAAACCATCATGAGATGTAGTCTCACGTCTGTGAGGATCAGAATATTAAAAAGACCAAAGGTAACAAGTACTGGTGAGATGTGGGGAAGTGTCTGAGGGATCATCGACTGATCCAGACTATGAAAACAGTATGGAGGTCGCTCAAAATACTATTGTAAAAATAGATGTATTATACATCATTTCCACTCCTAAGTACCTACCTGAAGAATGCAAAAACACTAATTCAAAAGTATATATGTACTCTTAAGTTCATTGCAGCACGATTTACAATAGCCAAGTTATAGAGACAACATAAATGCCCAAGGACAGAGGAGCGGATTAGAAAACTTTGGCATATATACAAAATGGAGCACTACTAAGCTATTAAAATAAATGAACTCTTGCCATGTGTGACAACATGGTTTACCCCCTAGAGGATTATGGTAAGTCAATTAAGTCAGAAGGGGGAAGACAAATACCAGTTGTTTTCACTTACACGTGGGTATAGAGAAACAAATGAAAAGGATCAAGTAAAACCAAACCAATAACAAAGTCTAGAAAATTTACTGTGGAATGGAGGCTACAGGAGGTGCAGGAGGGAGAATACATTGGGGATGGAGGCACAGTGGACTATGGTGGAAGACTACAAGTGTCTTGATGTGATTTACACATCACATGCAGAGGCCACATGTGAAGAATCATGACCTGTGCCCTCGGCTCACATACAAGGTTATAAGCCAATGTTAGCTCACTGGCAGAAAATAAACAAAAATAAATATGCCCTCTGTCACTATCTACGTGTTATTAGATGAGTCACTTATTTGAAACCAATGTGGACCTCATTACATCATCTGCAAACTGCTAACAGATAATATTCTTTTCCAATCCAAGTGTCTGTGATTCCAAGTCATTGAGAACCTTGGTTAGCAGGATTTATTTTTGGTTCTAGATGAGTCAAATTCTGGCTCTCTAATTCACATGTCCTATATGCAAGCATTGCCAGGGTACTCAAGATTACCAATCAAAATGTCTTGGAACAATATTATCATCTCATTTGTATATTGCAAAGGATCTGACATTGACTCAAAGTGTTTTTTTCTTTAATGAAAATACACTGGCATTAGCAAAGTTCATTACCATAAAAACAACTGGGCTAGTTGATCCTGTACAAAAGGGCTTTTAATAATTATCAAAAAAAACTTGTAATTGTTTCGCATTCCTTTAAATGTTCTGCATTCCTATTTTATCAAAATATTATTAGCTGTAAATTATAAGGCAAATTTATATAAATATAAATAAGGTAAACATACATTAATGTTTAATATGAAAAGTATTAAGACTTTAACAGTATTTTATTTTATTCTTTACTACTATACTCACTATTTACTATAGTTATTTACATTATATATTATACTATTTCCTTGTTTACTATTGTATTTTAAAATTGCAACCACAATACACTACAATTTAAAACATTGGAGTTTAAGCATTTTATTTCATTATAAAAACCTTAACAAGAAATCATTAACCAGTGCTTCCCTTCTCACCATGTAACTTACAAGACAGAGTGAACTTCTTTTCTCTATCTTGGCAAAGTGTCATATTTCTAAGTCTGGATTATCACCCAACATTTTATATTTCCAATGTCATGAAATATCTGAGTTCCTTTACTTTGAAAGCTTTTACCGACTTCATTCCCTCCAGGACATCTTTATCCTTCTCATCACAACCACATTATGTCCTTATGTTTATATTCAACTTGAATTTCTTTTTTTTTTTTAAGATTTATTTATTTATACATACAAGCTGGGGTACAGGCCAGAGGCGGGGAGTGGTGAGAGGGTTCACCAGAGACAGAGTGGGGAGCATACCAGGCAGATCAGAAATACACTGCTGAGGGGAGCAGCGGGCGAGGCAGGAGAGGTCTGCCGCATCATGTGGGATTCTCCCGGGCTGGGCGTCGAACACGCATCTGTGGAGCTGCCGACAGCTCCACAGCGCAGCGCTCAACCACTGTGCCACCAGGGAGGCCCCAACTTGAATTTCTATTCCAGCATTATCCCTTTCTTTTTTTGTCTTTACCTGTACTTCCTTTTCTCTTTTGATTGTCTGGATTTGTAAAAATAGGCACATCACTGGCTGCAACATAACTAAATATCCTGTTGATTTACATGAATTGAATAATATATGTGCAGTGGCCAATACCACAGATTTTGAAAGAAAAAAAATAATTGGGGCCTCCCATGTGGCGCAGCAGTTAAGCGCTGCTCTGTGGAGCTGTCAGAAGCGGTGATGCGAGTTCGATGCCCAGCCAGGGAGATTCCCACATGGCGCGGCAGACCTCGCCTGCCTTGCCCACTGCTCTCCTCAGCAGTGTATTTCCTCTGATCTGCCTGTACTGCTCCCCACTCTGTCTCTGGTGAACCCCCTAGCCAGCCCATGCCTCTGGCCTGTACCCCAGTTTGTATGCATAAATAATCTTAAAAAAAAAAGAAAAAAATAATTGGCACTGACCATTATTTGTAAACTGACAAAATACAAGCAAAGTTTGTTCTATAAGCAATTATTCACAGTTAATATACTGTGGTAACTGAAATTTGAACCATATTTTCAAGATTGTGGTTCTTTAATACCATCTGCAGTAACTGTAATCCATGCACATCAGAACACATAGAGTTGTAAATCAGAACTGTGCAAAGACCTGTTCAAGTTAGCTTTTTGCTTTCCTCCTGCAATTTAGTGGCTCTCTCAACAACTTCTTTCTAACATACCTAATCTTTTTTTAATAGTGTACAGGCCAGAGGCATCGGGGCGGTGAGAGGTTCACCAGAGACAGTGTGGGGAACAGAACAGGCTGAACACTGGAAATACATTGCTGAGGGGAGAATGGACAAGGCAGGATAAGTCTGCCCCGCAATGTGTGAATCTCCACAGCCAAGTGTCGAACTTGGGTCGCAGCTGCCGACAGTTCCACAGCACAGCGCTTGACCACTGCACCACCAGGGAGGAGGCCCCATACCTAATCTTAATCACCTTTTAGTCACACTTTAAAGTTACTAATCACTAAATAATTTTTCCAATTGCTGTCTCCTCATCCCCCCCACATTTTTCCAGTCCAAAAGAAACCAAGAAATTCTCTTAATTATATTTCATAAAAATTAAGGTAGAAGTAGAGAAATGTATGAATCAAAGAAAATGGAAGTCATGTGACAAGTGCTAAAACAAGACAAGTGCCTTTGACCTCTAAGCTCCTTAAGGACCCTCCTAAGTCATTTCAGAAATTTTTTATTTTACATATATTTCCCCATTCAGTGTTAATTAAATTTACTCATCTCAAAAACTAACATTAATGAGTTGATATATTGGGAACATGCAACATGTCAGCTATTCTATGAATTCAAGAAGCTCATGTGGTAAGCCAAGGGGCCTCATGGTTATTTATAAAATTGTTACACTCACCAATCACTAAAATCTGAATTACAAATGAGCTTTCACAGTACAACCCATGAGAAAGTGGAGGGCTTTTCTATCAGAATAGGTTAAATTAGTTTACCAAAGGCAGAGGGGGAGAAGAGGAGAGGGGGCCCATTGTGTTGTGGTAGAAGATTATCAGTGATTTGGTGGGGGGGTGGATTATGTTGTGGTAGCCAACATCTGAAGACTGTACCCTTAAATCACATAGAGTTGTAAATCAAGGTGACTTCAGAAAAAATATGACACCATTTTGAAAATAAATAAAATCACAATAGCAAGAGGTATTTCCTCAGAGAAAAAAGATACAAATTCCTCTGAGACACTAAGGAGGCCGCATTTACTTTAGGAGTTCTCACTTTCCCTTTTCTCTCTCTTTAAAACAACTGTTTTCTTTGTTTTTCACTGTGATTTAGCATAAGATGAATATATAGCCTCTTCCCTCAAACTTAGGAAGAAACATCCCACACAGGAGTCACTAGAAAGACTTAGAAGGTCCACAGATCACTTTTGAATTTCATTAAAAGCATATGATTTAGGCACATAAATTTATTAAAGAGGTATTCTAAGAGAATAATGTTATTCAAGCTGTCCAATTTATGGTAGCTGAAATATGAATTTGAGTGACAGGGATTTCTGAAGGTACCCCATGTGAGGTATCTGAAGTGAAAATTCTAATTGGCTAATGAAGTCTAGGATTCAAAGAAAGCAACCAGCAAGTCTCCCAGACCTCAACTTTCTGAATCACTGAGTTCCCAGTCAACCTTATAATGATTCAAATCTTCCCAAATGATGATGGATGAAGAGGGGAAGGCCCAAATCATCTCAAAATCAAGAAGAATCCAGGAGACTGAAAAGCTCAGAGGGCATAAATTTGAGGAGAACAGTGAAAAAAAAAATCATAGCTAGTCATGGTAGCAATGAGACATATCTGAATTAGAGGGGAATATAAAAATTATAAAAACTAGCAGCAGAGGTTTTGGCTAGCAGGCAGAGACAGAAACCAGAATGTCAAAACACTACCTGAACAAGCAGGACTGAACTCTGATGCTGAGGTTACATAATTATTAGCTTTTCAACCTTAAATATATGTCAGGTTTAGACAACTCTGGGATTTCAGGGTACATGCTAGAGGTCTGTAGGTAAACACCACTATGACTAAAACAGAGGCAGAAGTTGGAGATTGCCCTATTATTGCAGAAAGGAAAGATGAGCATAGCACTACTCTCAGCATTATACATGTTGTATATGCTCACTCTCCCCTTCCCCCAATCTTCCTCCAAGTCCAGTCTAGACTGGAAATGGGCCAATTATTCAGTTGAAATGATGCTGAATCCTAAGCCAATATCCAAAGATCTAGCTATTTTTTTCTCCAAGTATACTTATCTCTTTTTTAAGATTGCTAGTAGGCTCTCAAAAGGTTCCAAATTTGTACTTTGTTTTCTCCTGAATAATTCATCACTTTTTTTTGGTGTTGCAGGACTGTAACACATCGGAATTATATCTTGAATTCTTTCTCCTTATTTCCCATTTCCTCCAGGGAAAGGTGTTTCTCTTTAGCCTCTGAGCACACCTGTCAAAGAGCAGCCTTCAGTGATAAGAATAATTGTTTAATATGCTCTCCTAGAATCTGCAATTCTCCAGAAAATAAAATTCTACATCATAAGAAGCTACAGAGAACACAAAGAAATTAGTTTGAACTGAGGCCTAAAGCAAGGAGAAAAAATGCTTTTAGTAACTTTTGTTTTCATTCTTTATTTAATATTTGTTACAGATATTAGTGTGGGGCACCTCCTATCCACTGAACAGTTTGTGAAGTTAGAGCATCTGATGCAGTAAGAAGATTCATATGCTTCTACTTATGATATTTATTTAAACTAGTCCTGTTTCTGCAGGTGGTGATATGATCTATAAGTAAGAGCAATGATAACATTCATTAAATGATAAGAATGCTCTTCATTTCATCCTCTCAACCACCCCTCAATTTGTGTGCATGCGTATTTCATACGTAGATGTATCACATGTGTAACACACACACATGCCTTTCAATAGCATCACTCATCCCTCTGCACGTGTCTAACAGTATGTCTAGTACTCTACTGCACAAAATGTAGGAAATGTAAGTAGTTTTCCTCTACAAGAACTTTATATCTGAAGCAAGGAGACTTGTAATATTGTGTGTAAAACAATAAAATATACCCTCAAATATTGACTAGTAGTAAACATGTGGATCTTCAGAACTTCACCTGCTGGATTAGAAAGGAATACATAAAATGAAGATGTTGTTTGGTTTGGCCCTCTTAAAAGAAAAATGTGTTAGGAAGCCCTGTTTCTGAAAGACCACTTTGATCAAAGCAGATTATCAAAGTAAAGAGAATGTTCTAGAAAACATCAAAGAATTCCTCTGATTTAATGATTTAAGCTCACCAAACAGTAAGACAGCTATCAGTTTGCAACACCTGAACTGAGTAATTTTGTACACATATAACTTACAAAGAACTGATATAGATAATCTGATTTTTAAGTGCAGTTTACTGAGCTTTGGGAACTCTGCTGGCTTTACTGTGGTGTACAGTAACAAGGGCACAGCTGAAAGTCACTCAATCATTAGCCTCTGTCTAATGACCTCTCTGAGTGATGGTTCTTCCATATCAACCTTCTGGAACCTGAAGGTACTGGGTTCTACAGGGCTCAAAGTATTTACATCTTAATTAGAATTGACTCTCAATTGTCTATTTGCTTCGTGTTCTTAGAAACTGTTTCAAGATTAGTAGCCTCCATCTCCCCAAAAATGCACCTCTATGTTTAATCAATTAATGCTTATAGGACTAATTTGAATGCAAATTAATTTTATTATTTTTATGCAATGCTCAACTAGATGACATTAAAATTTAATAAAGGAATAAATAAAACAAACAAGTAACTTTTGGATACTCTGTGATACTATTCTAAAAAGTAGAGGCATTTACTAACATGTAGGAAGTGGGAGGAGCATCATTTTACCCCAAGTAACCGCACATATTTCTTCTCAGGGACCAGAAAATAATGATTGGCAGAGTTTAAGACAGTGGTGATCAACCTTGGCTGCCCATTAAAATCACCTAAGAAAATAAATGGGATTACATAAGACTAAAAAGTTTCTGCACATTGAAAGAAACTGTCATAAAACCAAAAAGAGGGCCTCTCTCGTGGTGCAACCAGTTAAGTCTCAGCCTATGAAGCTATCCACAGCCACTGCAGCACTAGTTCAATCCCCAGCCAGGGAGATTCCCACATGGTGCAGCAGACCTCTCCTGTCTCGCCTGCTGCTCCCCTCAGCAGCATACTTCAGTAGATCCACCAGTTTTGCTCCCCACTCTGTCTCTGGTGAATCCTCTCACTACCCCATGCCTCTGGCCTACATCCCAATTCTTGTATGCATAAATAAATAAATCTTTAAAAAAAGACAGCCTATTGAATGGGAGAAAATATGTGCACATCATACATCTGACGGAGAGATAATATCCAAGATCTACAAAAAGTCATACAATTAAAAAAAAAGAAAACAATCTAAAATTTTTAAAAAGGCAGAAGAGCATAACAGACACTTCTCCAAAGAAGACATACAAATGGCCAGTAGGCACATGAAAAAATGTTCATCTCTTGTCATCAGGAAATGCAAATCAAAGCCACAATAAGTTACTGTCTCACTCCTGTGAGAATGGCCCATAATAAAAAGGGCAAAAAAAAAAAAAAAAAAAAAAAAAAAAAAAAAAAAAAAAAAAAAAAAAAAAAAAAAAAAAGCCAGGCAGAGAAAAAAGAACTCTCATATTCTGTTGGTGGGAATGTAAATCGTTGTGCTCTTATGGGAAATAGATGAAAGTTACTCAAAATATTAAAAATAAATCTACATTATGTTCCAGGAACCCCTCTCCTTGACATCTACCTGGAAGATTCAAAAACACTAATTTGAAAGACTTTATGTACTCCTATGTTCATAGAGCACTATTTACTAAAATATAAGTTATGTAAACAATCTAAGTGAACTGATGAGTATATTAAGAAGATGTGGCAGGTATTCACAATGGATTACTACTCATCTATCAAGAGAAACACTTGCCATATGCAACAACATGGATGGAACTGAAGGGGTTATGCTAAGCAAAATAAGTCAGAGAAATACAAATACCAGATTAATTCACTCACACATGTTTTGAAAAGCAAAACAAAGGCCCAAAACAAATCCTAGAAAACTGACTGTAGAACTGAAGCTACCAGAAGAGAGGAGGTATAGGGGAGAGGAGAGCAAAGGAACTGGGAGCACAATGAAATATGGTGGAAGATTATGGGTGCTTAGGTGATGAATATGGTGCTGTAAGAGGTGTGGACCTACACCCCAAAATTATATACAATGTTGTAAACCACTGTTACTTGAATAAAAATATAATAAAATTAAATAACCATTCCTTAGCTATATCATCAGCAGAAATTTTTACTTAATTGGTCTGGGGTGGAGTTTATGTGTTACCAGCTGAACTGCAACTGATTCTGGCATATGTTGCACATCATAACTGGCAGAGCCCACTCTAAAGCAGCTGGGACCTGTGTCCCAGTGTTACTGTAGGCTCCTCCCTCACTCTTTGCTTTGGCGCACCCAGCCTCACTGGAAGGGCATGGGCTGCAGCCCCACTGAGGTTGACTCTGGCCATGGCTACTCAGAGCCTGCTGGTCCATGAACCTGCCCTGACATCAGAGCAGATAAGGTCTGTGCAGGTACCATGTTTTCTCTTTTGTATTTGGCTTTTGGAATGTTAAATGGGTCAATCAGGTTCAAGCTCATTAGACCAATCAGGCTAGAGATCAGTTTCATTCATGGTTATAAATTATTCAGATTGAAAAACCAAAGCAAACTGATTGCAGCTTATGCCAATAGCTCACGAAGAACTGTTTATTGTTGCTGGAGGTCAACATCTCACAGAGACACTGGTGTCTCTGACACTAACTCTTGAGGACAACTGGTGACCAGCACCACTAACCAGTACTAACCAGCCATGTTTGAGAGAGATGCCCATTGTTTCTAATCATCCAGCACCACCTCTTGGTGCTATTGCCTCTGTTACTGACCAGTCAAGCATCTGGTGTTGTCCAGCCTGGCCTTCACACTTCAGGTTACTACGGTGTCACCTCAGCAGCACCATCTGTGAGCACTTCCACCTGCGATTGTGAATGGGCTTCTTTGCTCCAAGCCTTCATTTATGTGACAGCACCATCTTGCATGAGTAGCCTTTGCTTGGGACTACTGGTCACTGAGAACACTATTTGTGTCCTTTGAAACTCTGTTTCCCCAATCTCCTCTTTGTTAAATAAACCCCATGTTTGTTGTTCCCTGGGCCTAAGTTGTCCCTCAGTGGTCTTGCAATTGTTAGCACACAGGTGAAAACCCACAGGCAATGACCTGTCTCCCACCTTGGCACTGTCCTTCGGCACTATTTTAGCCCAAAGCTCTCCAAGTGACTCGAGCATAGCCAACACTGATAATCACTGCTATTCTTTGAGAAAACTATATAGACTTTATTTTCTCAAAATGCCCCTTAAGCACCTTGTAGGTGGTCTTCCTAAGAAATTTCCTTTCGTGTAGCAAGATAAGAGTTAATTTTGCAGTTGTTTTACTGCATGAAAAAGTTATCCACTCTGGAATACTATAACAATCTCTTATATGTTAACCCTCTCTTGGTTCAAGCCTCTGGAAAAGAGCTGCAGGACTTGCAAAATCTACTCATCAGTTTCCAAGTGGTGCACCACATTTCTCATGCAAGTAAATTAACCTAAATGACAATTATTAGATACAAATGTAAAAACTACTGTAAATAATGCACTTTTTCTTTTATCTTGGTTTTTCAAAGAGATCCTCAGGGAAGAAAAACTGCACTTGTAATTTTGCATTACTTGGCAAGTAGCAATCTATGGCCTTATACTCTAAGCAAGAGTCTTTTGGGGTCTCTGTTAACTTTGTTCTAAACTTTACACAGCTAATTAGAAGTGTTCAAAGGTCCTTATTTTAAACCACTTAGTTGATGAGAAATGCATGCTTAATGGGCATCCTCAAAGACAATTTAATGAATCTAGAAGGAAAGCAAAGCAAATTGATTATCATGCAATGACTTGCAATAGCTCCTTGCAACCAGCCTGTAAACAGTAGAGCACAGAGGTAGCCAGGACATGGATGTTGGTAGCTCAGCTTATTAATGAGGACACCAATTGTGCTAATTAATGCTCAAGCAGAATTTTTCAAAATTAAATCTTTGGGGATTAGAAGAAAATATTCCAAGTTAATCTCATTCAAATAGTACTTTGAAAATTCTTAGTTAATCCCCATGAGCTATTTAAACAGTTTCAGAAGGGCTAGGGGAATGAGTTGAACCCATGGGTTTCTTTGGCTGAGAAGAGTTAAAAGGTATCTGTCCCCTAAGAATTCTGTGGTCTCCATATCCAAGGAGATTAATCAATGGTGATTGAACTGAGATGCTTCTAAATCAACGTAGCATGTTTAATTAATCATGGTTTGCATTAGGAATTGGGGTGTTGATAACAAAGTAGATACTATCTTGATAATTTCTTAAAGAAGGCAACCCATTATATGACTTTTATGACCCCTGGATTAATTGGCTAGGGTTTCTGATGTATCCTTTTCAATCCTTCATTGAGTCAGGAGAAGAAAATCGGATGTCACTTTCACCCAGAAGACACAGACTTTGTATAAAACAAACTCAGCCATCCCAAATCCATACCACCCATATCTTCCTTCGTCCAATTCAACACCTCTCGTATGCACACATTTCTATATTGTCTGACATCAGGAGGGATCATTAAAACAGATTGCTATGTTCCACTCCTATAGTTTCTAAATGCAGTAAAAATGGAAAGAGATCCCATAACATGCATTTTTAACATTTTCCAGGTGATGCTAATGCATCTGGTACAGAAACTACACTTTGAGAATCACTACTTAGATGTTTGTTTATTCCAGAAAAAGATGGCAAATTGCAACTATTGTCCTGACTTGCCCTATGCATTTAGAATGCAGGCCCTCTCCTCTGCACAATCCCAACATCAATGAGAAAAGGCTCCTGACAGTTCAACCTCATTCACAGGCTTCATCCTACACTTTCTCTTCAGCTCATCTCAGACTCCATTTCTAGATCTATTCCAAATTTGCTGTTCCATGGCATCTGGCACTGAAACAATTCTCTGAGTCTCAGCTCTGGGCTTCTCTCCTTCATGAGCATCTCTGATTATACTGTTTGCAGTGCCTGTGGGCAACACCTTTCCAAGTCCAACAAAAGTCCTGCTGTCATTTATACTGACACAGGTTTTTGGTGTGTGTGTGTGAATGTGTGTGTGCGTGTGTGTATGTGTGTACATGTAAAATGAAATACCTTTTTATAATATGCACCAGAAAACAGAGACTAATCGAATGCTAGCATGGGAAAAAACTAAATCGTAAATATACTATTACAAATTATAAAGATAAGACGTTAAATTATTTATCCTATGCACTTGCCAAATTTTTAATTCTTTCTGAAATAATAGGAAGTGGGTTTTGCTTCTCCCCATATCCCGTGGATTCCCTTCACTTTTTAGATGAGAAGAGAAATGAAAGCAGTGTAAAATTACTACCACTGGTCTCTTCAAGAGCTTTAATTCTTTTAACTGAAAGGTGCCTATCCCTCTTCCCATAGGACTACCACACCAGGACCCTGACTTCTAAAGGCCTCAGCATGTTTAATTTACTAACTGCCCTCCACTTTCTGCCTCCACCGCTTTTAGCAGTCCATTGCAGACCCCCTCACCACAGCCTTTCACGGGAACTCAGAATTCAGGTAGTCTGAGAATAAGGTGATAAACTCCGTAACAGTTCCTAGGCCTAGACATATTTATACTCATCTAATTTGTTTGGGTCACTTCTATTAGTTCTGTTAGTGATAAAAGACTCTTATTCAAGATGGTCTTCTGGACATTTATTTTAATTGTCCCAGTTCAGGCAAGTAAAAATATCATGCCCTAAACTGTCAAGACTATGGAAGTGAAGAAGCAAGATGAACTTCTGAATTGAAGTAGTGCTGTTGACTCCTCGTACATCCCCTTACAGATATTAAGAGTGGGCATAAGAATTTGGAAGGGTAAATTAAAATAGTATGCAAATATCAGAAGAGATTTAGGGAAACAATATATTTATTCTCTTTTATGTGACTTATATCTGCAATCACTTAGGCAGGGAACTACAGCCTTTTTTCTTTGGCTACATAGAACTTCCAATAAACCAAGTCAAAGTCTTCCCATTTCTCTCACTTTACTGGTCAAGGTTTCTACCAGCTCTCCTCTGAACTGTTATAATTGCTATAGAGAACATACCTGACCTTGGTATCCTCCCACCACCAGCTTCTCTCCACTTACCCCAGGGTTATTGCAACTCCTCGGGTGATCATTCAAAACTAAGAATACTCTGGTTATAAACTTAATGCTTATAAAGACTTTTAGACAAAATCTAAATTATCTGCCATTTTACACACAATGCATCACAACCCCAAATATCCCTGTTTCCATTCTCCTGTTCTACCATTATCGCTCTTCATGAATATCTCCTCAGTCACACCAAGACTTTAACTTCATCTTATAACAGACTTCCCTGGTTCTTTATACCAGCCACCTCGACCTTTCAATGTCCCCAGTGCAAAATGTCATTCCCACAAGGGAATATGTGGTTTTATCTACCCGAGACAGTCATGACCAACATCTCACTGGGTTAATTCCTATCTCTTATTCACCTTTCAATAATATCTCAATTAACATGTCTCAGGCAAGTTTACATAAGCACAGATAACAGGAAAGAAAACTAAAGAGACATATGTAAATTATGATAAATCTAATTTTGAGGAGAGTTCCTCAACTCCTTTTGTGCATTAACTAACAATTTTGCTTAATTAAAACAAATCTTTAAATTAAGTGCATTTTCCTTAGTGTTAGTTGTAAATCCACCCTCCCAGAACTTAACTTCTGATTCAAGAATGCTTAAGGAAGGTTTTATGAAACAAGTCTCATTAACGTAGCACATTGTGATGCATCCCCTTTGGGAGGAACATCCTTGAAATTTAGGAATCATGGATAAAGATAAAAAATTGCATTATAGGAAAAAAGGTTGGAAGGTCTCAGATATCAAATTAAGGATTTTGGATTGGTGGGCAAATTTTAGTAAATTTAACTGGAACAACAAGAAGCTAGCTGCTTTAAAAGAATATAAGCGTGCAAGTCCACAATAATTATATTGTGGGCACTGAAATAGCATAGAAAACTGATCATTAAATAAATAGTTGTAATTTCTGAGGAATAACTCAATAATGAGAAGTGTTAGCAGTCCATGAGTGGGTAATTGTGGTCCTTATTTTCATAGTTAGAAAAGTTCAGTTCAAGAGTTAGGAGGACAGTTTAATGCAATGGCTTATAATCCCTGACAGATTGCTGCCAAAATAAACAGTAATTACTAGGCATCAACATTGTTCACAAAGAACAAACGATACTGAACTAACCTAATTCACCTTTTAGAAAAGGCCAATAGAACAGGAAAAAGAATACCATATATCTTACACAAATGAGTTACAGATCGGCATTTCTAACTTGCTCCTTTTATATCCTCAGGAGTAGATTAGTAAAACTTTTCCCCAGACTCTGATACATTTTATAGTAATTAGCACTGGTTAACACTGGTATTACAAAAGTCTCAACAACAATAATTCAGCCTTTACAAATATATGTCATATCAACTCATCACTTAATAATTTATGCACTTACTTTATAATTACTTATAATTCATTATAAGCATCTGCTTAAAAAATTTAAATGCACTGGGATTCTTCCATCTGAAATACCATTTTGGAATGCAAATAAAAACAACGAGATAGCACTTATTATCAGTGAGAATGGCTATTACCCAAAATTCAAGAAACAGCAAGTAATAGAGAAGACGTGGAGGGAAGGGAACCCTTGAATACTGATTGTAAACTAATGATTGTAAACTGATGCAGCCACTATTAAAAGCAGTATGAAGATTCTTCAGAAAAATAGCTATAATGCCATATGTTCCAGTTTTCTCATTTCTGATTATTTACCTGAAAAATACAAGAACACTAATTCAAAGATATATATGGACCACCATGTTTACTGCAGCATTACACTAGCTGGAAATAAACTAAGAGTCCATCAACAAATGGTAGCATAAAGATGCAGTAAATATATACAATGGAGTACTACTTAGCTACCAAAAAAAAAAAAAAAGAAAGAAAAAAAAATACTGCTATTTGCAGCATCACGGATGGATAAAACTAGAGGGACTATATTCTTAATGAAACATGTTAAATGGAGAAAGAAACACCATTACATATAGTATATAGAGATATCAAATAAATGAACCAAACCAACCAAACAAACAAAAAACCTTTGAGACTATAAGACCTATTAGTAGTTACCAGAAGGGAAAGGGGAAGAGAGGCTGAGTAAATTGGGTAAAAACAGCTAACTGTATGAGGAAGGATAGAAATGGACTTTTAGGGCCTCCCTGGTGGCGCAGCGGTTAAGCACTGCGCTGTGGAGCTGTCGCCAGCAGTGACACAAGTTCGACACCCAGCCAGGGAGATTCCCACATGGTGCAGCAGACCTCTCCTGCCTTGCCGGCTGCTCCCTTCACCTCAGCAGGGTATTTCCCTCAATCTGCCTGTTCTGCTCCCTACTCTGTCTCTGGGGAACCCTCTTGCTGCCCCAAGTCTCTGGCCTGTACCCCAGCTTGTATACATAAATAAATAAATCTTTAAAAAAAAAAGAAATGGAATTTAGTAGAGAATTTAATGTGAATTTAATGTAGTATACACACATAGTGATTTTTGATGATACACACCTCAAATCTGTCCTGCAAAATTTTCCTGCCTCCTTTCATTCCCACCAGTCACTAACCACATATATCCAAATGGACTCTTTGATTTTTTCCCAACTTTTCAATATCCAACTATTTAAATCAGCCCATAGAAAAAGTTCTGAATCTGATTATTTATATAATTATAAATTATAATTTATAATTTATTACAAACCTGTAAATTACAAACCTGTAATTTTGCCAGGTTCTTTGAATTTTGCCAGGTTCTTAGAATTTTGCCAGGTTCTTAGCTAAGACCTTGTAGCCTAGTTTGGAATTTGTCACATTTCAACAGTTTCACATGTCCTCATATTGTAACATTTTTAATATCTACATGCCATCTTACAATAAATTACATCTCAGTTTCCATAAATTATGATCAATGTAAACAATAAGGATGAACTGTACACAGAGAGGGAGGTGATGGATTTTGTCTGAATAGCATGCTGTTGGGATGATGGTAGAGTGACAAATGTGGAAGAGGAGATAGATTTCTATGATGAAAATGTTATTTAAGGTTTACCTTTCACTAGGGATGTGGGTGGGAGATCATTATTCTTGTGAATGTAATTCAGACTCCAGAATAGGATTTGACAATGAGATTTCTCCATGACTCCTGAAATCCATTCACAGAAAACCATGTAACAATATACTAACCTGCATATAAATCAGTCAAGACTGCTACTATGGCATACCTGAAGTGCTGATTGTTAAAGAAGCCAAAATGCTAGCAAGTAAAGCAGAAATTATCAGCTATAATAAAAACAGTAGCAAAGAAAGTTACAAATTAAACTTCATATGCATTATGTATGTTATTGCCAATGAAAAATAATGAATATTAATAATTCTATGCAGACCTACTATGTACCAAGCATTTTAGATACATTGTTTCCATGCTCACAGCAATCTTGTAGATATTTTTTATCCCCATTTTAAACTAAGGAAACATATTCTCATAGAGGTTAAATCTCTTATCCAGTATCACAGCTAGGAAATAGAGAAGTTAGGATTTAATACTTTTATATATATATATATATATTTTTAAGATTTATTTATTTATACATACAAGCTGGGGTACAGGCCAGAGATGTGGGGCAGCGAGAGGGTTCACCAGAGACAGAGTGGGGAGCAGAACAGGCAGATCAGAAATACACTGCTGAGGGGAGCAGCGGGCAAGGCAGGAGAGGTCTGCCACGCCATGTGGGATTCTCCCCGGCCGGGCGTCGAACTCGCATCGCCGCTGCCGACAGCTCCGCAGCGCAGCGTTCAACCTCTGCGCCACCAGGGAGGCCCAGGATTTAATACTTTTATTCAAAATTCAGGCTTGTATCTTTATACCAGGATGACTATCTTGTTCCCATTATTTAAATATTCACAAGGGCCTTCTGTTAGAAGTTAGGAAAGGTGTTCAGTCCTTAAAGGACAACTCTCAAGGATATGCTCTGTCTCTGTGGGGCCATGCTTATTTGAAAGTATTTTCATCATGATCTGAAGTAATGGTCATCTATGATCATTATTCTGTGGATGATAATGTGGCCACTCTCAACAGCCATTCTTTTTGCTCCAGTCTATTTTTTCCAACTCATTAGTTTCAGTGGAATATGCCTGTTGATTCACAAATTCACCTTTGCTGCATTGTAGAAGTTTCATGAGCTTTATGAAAGATAGATAAGCAAGTTTCAACCACTGCATTTGAACTATTTAAGATCATTTCCAGAAGCCAAAATGTTAGGTTGGGCTTGAAAGTGAGTAATGTAAAGTGTCCTCTAGAAAATCATTATGCAAAACTGTTCCATACCATCAGTCATCAATATTTTCTCATAACAAAGTACTTATCCCATTGTACTTCTTCAGGTACATCTTTGCTTAACTGTGTTCTGATGAGAGTGAGTCTTATTAGTAAAGAAATGAAAACATATTTATCTGTTCAGTCCCCAAGTCTAGTCAATATCTGACCCACTGTGCATAGTCATTCAACACATGCAGAATGAAAGGATGAATGAGTTGATGAGTAATTCACTGAGGCATTCAGTCTTCAATGAGCACTTTCAATGTTCTGTTGAGCTGGTCTGACAATGGAGGATTTGAGCTCCTGCCCTCTTAGAGCTTATATTTTAGTGGAGTAAATATATAGCAATCAAATAAAGAAACAAATCATATAGTTTCAGATAATAAGAGTGGCTTGCCTTTCCACTCACTATTTTCCAACTAAAAATATCTTCAGGCAAACTAAAATTGAGGCAAAGTTCAGCCAAAGGGAATTCTAAACAAGTATGGACTTCACACAGAAGAGAGAACATCATAGATTTAAAAGTATGAAATACAATAAGAAATAAAGAACAAAGTGAAAAAATGTAGATAAATCTAAATGAATGATGACATAAATCAGACAGAATACAATTTTGTGGTGTTAAAATTCAAATTAAAAAATCACGTGCAAGTAATTATATTAAAAATGTATTACCTTCGAAAAGAAGCACATTAAGCTCTATTTACTCAACCCACCTCCCAAAATAAGAGGACTGGCTATCAGGAAAGTTCTCTCAGTCAAGAGAACAGAAAAATCAGGAACATTGGAAAATACCCTGAGGAATATCACAAAAAAACACATTAAAAAGTCATCCAGCACAACACCTGCATTTTACACAGTGGAAAAGCGAGCGGGGGTGGGGCGGGTGGGGAAGAAGCTAAGATTCCCTCTAGTGGTTCAGCCTGAGCAGTGGAAGTGGGTGATTAAATGTTCTCACACACCTTTCAGGTGGACCCTGAATTAGCAACCCCAAAGTCACTTTAACAAAGGTTCAATCAAACTCAACATTTAATTCCAAAATCTCAGACAGCTAAAATCCAAGTCTAGTGCTCTCATTTAATTTCCTTTCTTCTTCTAGCTTTCAGTTTTCATTTGTATATGCAAAAGGTATAAATTCCTATAAAGCTCAGAACTAAAGGATGCTTAATTTACCTCCGCATTTTACATGTCCTGGGTGCCAGAAAAGATAGTTCCAAAGGGAGAATGTCACACGAGAAATGACTTGACTTTTCGAGCATTTCAACTCTCACCTCACTTTCTTCCCTAAAACTGCCTAAACTTCCCCAGTGTTGAACATATGCCAGCATCAGATCTGCCTATTATTCCTCATGCAAAAACTGAACTATGTTCTTTGAGTCAACTCCAGCTTCCTAATTATTTTTAAAGAGTATTAAACATTAGGCAGTCATATCTAAGGAAGCTACTCCTTTAACTTTAAAAGAAACACATTGAACATTTTCTTAACCTTTAAAACATGTCATGGACATAAATCAAAATACACCAAATTGCTTCCAGGCAAAAAGATCACTGTTCTAACACAAATGCCTTGGCAATTCAGTAGGCAAGAGGTCATTTTCTTCAGAAAAGTCCAGTATATACCTTTAAAGTGTTTTACGAAAGAAAAAAATATCTTACATTTTCTGCTGGGTGGCTGATAATTCCATCACCCAGCTGAATTGAGAATAAAAATGGAACCAGAAAAGGTTATTTTAGATTCCCAATAAGGATTGTTGGGATCTTAAAAAATAAAAGTTGCAATGCTCTTCCAGCAGCATCTGGAACGTTAAACATTGCCTTGCTCATAGAAAACTCAGGCTTCCCCATCTACAGAGCAATCTTATGAAATGTTTCATAAGTTGAAATGGAATACAGCAAAGATGCAATTACAATTAATTTATATAGAAAAAGTTTCAAGTGTTCACACCCAAAAAATAAACCTATCAAATTGTATCAAATACCACAGAGAGCCTAAAGTAATACAAACGTATAGTAAAAGTAAGAATGACATAGTCCACACACCTGTATGAGCAGTCCCAGGGAAGAAGCTCTATAGTACCTGTCTCACTGCTCAGTCTGTGCTGCCTCAGGCAGACTGGGGCAAAGCAACTACCAAACGTGCTTGTTATTCACCTTCTGCAGTGAAAGTGAAAATTCTCCTTGGATTTCTTTTGATCAGTGAAAACTGATATTAATATAGGTCTTTTGTAAAAGCAAATGTGTGTAATGTGAATTTTCAAAACATGGGGGTTACCTGTAGGTAGATTTTTTTTTTCATTTCTTAAAATTTTAGGCACTTTTTAAAATAGCTCTTTTTATATTTATGAAGACTATCAGCCTCTTTGAACACACAGATGAATCTCCTGATCAGAGTCTGATTCCTCTTCCCAATGTGAATTCTTTTTAAACAAAAAAGGTCACAAATGAAAACAAATAACTATATACTCACCCAAAGGATTCAACTTGTGCATAGGTAAACTGAAAGGTGAAAAAAATTGTCCAGATCATGCTCACATCTAGTTAAGGACCCTAGGTAGAACTTGCATTTCATTTCACCAACACTATTTGTGTCAAGACTTTTTAAAAAACTATATTCAAGTAGCAGAGCAAACTCCTTCTCTTTTCAGAAACACAATACACTGTCCTTTCCCTTCTTTTTTTCTGTCATTTAGAAAATGGTTTATTAAAACATTTTTTGCTCTCTTGATATCCAGGGATTCTTGAATTTTATTGTTTGCTACAATTTTATTTTTAAACATGAAGGAGTGAAGAAAAAGAAAATTACTTTTAGGCCAAAAAAAAAAAAAAGAATCAAACTAAGAGAACAAGATATGAATGAAGGAAAATAAATACATGTGATTACATTTTTGTTGGAATAAAACACTCTGAGCCAAGTGATTTATTGTAAAGATATAATCTTTTACCAAATACGTTTCTAGACTGCTGTGAGGAAGAGATATTCTGCCTTAATAAAAGACAGATGAGGTTGAATATATTTAAGTTGCAGTTACTTCACAACACACAAAGTGGTACATTAGACTCTTTAGCTCATAAAGGGGGAAAGTGGTAAAGGCAGTTCTATAAGATACGAGTCTAAACATGAGGTAAAGGGATTAAATGATATTCCAGTTAAGACAATGGAGATAAAATATGGTACTGCTGGACGTATTACTTTCCACAGTTTGCAATGATGTGATAAGATTTCCATGTGATTCTCTCTCTCCTTCTTTCTCTCTCTTTTTATTTTTGATGGCTTTGGACCCTAGTACAGGATTTCTAATAAAGTTAGTAAGGATTTTAACAGGACCCATTCTCAGATGGAAAAGGAAAGAGACCACATTTTTATCTAGTGTTCTATTCCCAGAGTTATCATGTTCCAAACTGTCTTTAGTGGAAATCTGGAAAGTTTAGTATAGCATCCATACCTACGTAAGCCTAAAATCCATGAAAACAAACAATTAATAATTTTAAAATACAATTCCCTTTAAATATCTAGATAACTGAAGTAAGAGATATAAGAAGTTAAATTAGTTAAGTAATTGCTTCTAGTTCCTATTTAACTGGGATGTGTAGATATGTCCTAAATGCAACTTGATGAACTGTGTAAATATATTTAATTGAGTAACAGTGGCTTACAACACTATGTATGATTCAGAGGTATGGAATCACACCTCCTCAGATGTTCCTGCACTACACCCACCACCAAGGAATCCATAGTCCTCCACCACAGTCCATTGAGCCCCCTTTACTCCGTGTCATCCCCTCACCTCTGGCAGCCTCAACTCTCCAGCCAGCTTTCTAGGGTTACTCAATAATGTTCTAACAATAGTATTTTAAAATTTGTGACTACCCTTGAAACACCCAAACACATTGTTAATTTGTGAAAAGGACTGAGATGCCCTGAAAAGAATACTGTAACTGCGAATCACTAGCCTTTGTTCTAGTTTTGGCTCTATTATAATTAGCTCTGGATTATATGCTGAAGTCACATATAATCCCCAAATCTCAAAGGCTCACAACAAAGGTTTATTCTTGCTTGCTTATTTTATGTCACTGGATGATTGACTGTAGTTTTGTTCCAGGTCTTTTTCATTCTGACACGTAGGCTTGAGAAACAGTCCCTATCTGGGTATGAAGCAGTGGCAGCCAGAAAAACAAGAGTAATGACAGTATATTTGGAGAGATCATATGTTGAGTATTCACAGGTCAGTTTATTACTCGCTGGGGATTCTTTTGGTCATGTAACCCTCTGTAAACCCAATTTGACTTTTAATGCACTTGATTCCACCCAGCTTCAAGTACAAAGAGGTACCCTCCAGATTATTTTCCAAATATTTTCTATATTGTATTTCAGACAAATTTATCCAGCTTCTGTCAGAGAGCATATCCTTAATTTCTTTTCCACAAAACACTTTGTCCAAATGAAAATCTTCACTAGGCACCTCATCAATAAACAAGAGAACAAACAGCCTCATCCTTGATTTATACTTTGCCTCCAGTCTGAGTTTTAATTGGCTCCTATTGTTCAAAGCATTTTTCAATATTGTATTTTACTAGTTAATTATGGGGAAAAGTTCATATCTTTCAACTTATTCAAGTTCCAATGAATAAAATAATTAGGAGTATTCTTCAAATGAAATAATTATCTTTTCATATCTTATAATTTATAAAAATATGATATAAAATCCTTCTCTGAATTCAATACATTAACTTAGACTTTATTCATCATGTGGGATCATACATACATGTGCAACATATAATTTATTCTCTCTGCAGAATAGACCTGATGAGAACATGGATTCAAGAACATATTTCATTAATTCCACAAACTCACTGAAGCTAACAATGTATATTTTAGTTACTAAAAATTTAGTTACTAGTTTTAGTTAATAAAACCATACAAATCTAGTTCCTATTTTCTCTGTGTTCAAGAATAATTTCTTATTATAAATGCATTTTTAGTCTTTTGAGGATTCTCGAAACTTCTTTCTGTAGAGGCTGCCCCAGAACAAATGAGTGGATTAAGAAGATGTAATATATATGTACAAAATGGAATACTACTCAGTGATCAAAAAAGATAAGTTCATGCCACTTGTGGCAGATGGATGGAACTGGAAGGGATTTTTCTAAGTGAAGTGAGTCAGAAGGAGAAAGGCAAATACCTGATGGCTTCACTTACATGTGGAATCTAGAGAAACCAAATAAAGTATTAGACAAAGACAAACTATAAGACTGGCCCTTGAAAGCAGACCTTAGATCTGAGACAGGAGGGGAAGGTGAGAGGAGAAGAATAGAGAACAGAGGGGGAGGTGAGTGTGGTAGAGTGTGTGGAAGATTGTGGGCATTTTGGTGATGAGAAAACTATAGTGACCACACTTGAAGGGAGAAGCCCTATAAGGCAGGGGAAAAAATGTCTAGAAAAATAAAAAATAATTAAAAAAAAAAAGTTCTGCCGAAGGAGTATTTACCCTATACTGCACTGCCTCATATTAGAGTCTTCTCCTAGATCCTGACTGAGTCACAGCCTGGTTTTCTTTTGACCTGACAAAACCACACTGTATTGTGGCTATATGCAAAGAAATTCATAACAATCACCAAGTATTGTTTTGAAACATGTGACACTGTGAATAGTTGATGCTTTTGGCATCAGTAACCTCAACTCTAGATACTACAACCTAATACTGCCATGTATTTTGCAGTTCAGACCTTTTTTTTCAAAAGTCATGTTTTTCTAACATGTGAGAAATAATATATATGATTTGGGTGATTTATATGCTTATTTGTGTGGTATCCATAAAAGGATTAAATAAGAATACTGGGATACATCTCTGAATTTGAGAGCACTACGAGAATCGGTGTTATATATTTATACCACTGTCTCTATGAAGGGGGTTCTTGATTGCAATTTCCTAACTGAAAATTAAATTAGACTTTTATTATTATTTGTATTGTTTTTCCTAGCATTCTTTCAAATTACTTTGTTGGTAGGCCCAGGTAGACTTAGATTACTTACCCACCTAACACTCTCCGCTAACCAGCCTATTCTTATTTTAATTACTGAATTTCATATTTATTCTTTTCTTTAGAAAATAATTAAACCATTTGCTGATGGAGTATAAATCCATCAGCCTAAACTGAGACATTAATGTGGATTATTTTTTTAACTTCCAGGAAAAGCAGAATGGCTGAAGATGTGTGAAGGTGTGCTAGTTTCACTATCCAAATAACAATCATAATATTTAATCTGTCCTGAAGTAGGAATCACTGCAGTTATTTTTCAGATTTTTGATTATGTTCATAAGAAAATTTCAGTTCAATGTTCTTGTACTTTTTACATCTAACCAAAAGCAAGCAAGCTTAATCCTAGGAGATTCTAGGAGACCATAATGATGTCATTTCCCTTTGTTTTATAATTACCACCTACTTGTGCCCAATAAGACTTATTTCCTACTTATATAAAATAAGTATTTAAAAAACATTTAAACTAAAAGTTACGTAAAAATTAAATGAAACTATTAAGTAATAATTTAGATGGTACAGAGATTACTGAAGTTTGAGAAAACACATTTAGAATAACTCTTAAACTCAGCAGGAATGGTTTGCCTCCTAGGAGACAATCTGAAAATCTGTGTAAACACTTTAATTAAATACTACAAGAGTTTATAGTAACAGTAACAGGAGTTTGTAGTCTGCCAGGGCCAGGGACACTAGAAGTCCTACAATTCATACAGTATTTCTATCCCAAAGAATGCTCTACTAGACATTCCACAGGTATATTTTCTGTTTTGTTTTTGTGAATTTTGTAAAAGGGAAATCCATATACTTGCAAACTCCTTATATCACACTTTGCTTTACTGTGCTTCACAGATACTGCTTTTTTCACAGATTGAAGGTTTGTGGGAACCCTGCATAGTAATTCTATCAGCACTATTTTCCAATAGCGTGTGCTCACTTTCCATCTATGTGTCACAATTATTGTCTTTTAGCATAAAGCTACTGCACACTTAATAGATGATAGTACAGGTAATCATAACTTTTATATACACTGGGAAACGAAAAATTCCCTATGTTCGCTTTATTTAAGTGTTCTAGAACCAAATCCCCCAAATATCCGAGGTGTGCCTGTACCTGAACTATACAACCTAAAAAACCTTTACTAATGGATACACCTGTGTAAACTACCACCCAAAAAGTAGAGCAGAACATGACCACTATCCCAGAAATTTCTTTTATGTTCCCCAGTCCTTGTTTATCCCCAGAGTTGACTATTATCCTCAGCTTTCCCAACACAGATTAGTTATGTGTCTTGAATGTCCATCAACATTCATTACACCATTTTTGTGATTATTTTGTTTAACATTAAATTGGGATATTTATCCATCTTATTGTATATATCAGTGGTTTACTCATTTTCATTGCTATATCATGCTCTATTGTATAAATATACTATAATATAAATAACCATCCTAATTGTATTGGACATTGACTTGTTTTAATTTTTGAGCTACTAACGATCATTCTTGGCTTATCTTTTTTGGACATATATGCTGTTTTCTGATGAATGTATAAACACACACACACACCTGGAAATAGAACTGTTGAATCATAATGTCAGTATGTTTTCACCTTTGATAAGCCTTGCCACACACTTTCCAAAAATGATTTTACCAATTTACACTCACATTAGTAATGTATGAGAATTCTCTTATACATATCTTTACATGACACTATTCAGTTTGGACTTTTTAAAATCACTGTTAGAGTGAATACATTTAATTTTAAGCATCTTAGCCTAGATACTCTTTGCTTATAAACAGTAGGATATTTGCAATATTAACTGATTTTTTTCTGGGATTCAACTGTGACAAAAATGACGGAAGCCTTTATTCTTTATTAAAAATTGCCAAAAGATGTTCATTCTATCAGAAAATCATACCATTGGTGGCAATTTTGTGGTCCTTGATCTGTAATGAAACCTTTATCATTTTGCTTTTGTAGCTGACATATTCACTATTCTCCATGTATAAAAATGTCTATGGAAATGACTATTATGCTTGATAATGTATATTTCTGTGCATTCCTGACCATTCATATATTGAAATCTATATTATTTCATCATGAATGTTTTCACTTTATTGTTCTTCATATTGTAGTTAGGGTATTACATGTTTAGTGTGTAGTTTGTACATATCCACACACACACACATATATAGATCTATAAATACGCACATATATTTATAGTTTAGGATGGTAAAGAGGACTTCACAAGATATCTTACAAACATGGTGTGTTGGTTTGACTAGGATTGAGAATTACTACTCCAATCAATGAAATTACTCTTGAATTGCAAATCATTTGAGGGTAAGGAAGGGGGGAAGACTGAAAAGTCCAAAGGAATCTTACGAACCATGTTTATTTGAAAAAACAAATCCAGTCAATTAACTCTCAACGTCCAGTAACTTCATCAATTTCAGGCCTTTGTAATCCTCTGCAATACTCCTCATCATCTGTCTAACCTACCCACGAGAATTCAAAACATTTACAGACAGGAGCTCTAGTAGCTCCTCTACAATTCAGAATAATCATCACCCTTCCCCATTCACCTGGCTGATGTGAAACAATTCTTTTAAAAACTCATTTCCATATTGTCAACGTGGTATCTCTTTAGAAACAGCATTTTGGAAAAGTAGTAACTTGCTGTATTATAATCAATAGTCAATAATAACTTTGTCAAAGTACTTTCTCTTTCTTAAAAATACACAGGAAATATCCTTAACTCCCTTTATTTAGTTATTCCCACAGAATAAAGGAATTTTCAACTGATTCAACATAGATAATGTTGGATGCCGGTAAATCTGTTAATTCTAGAAAAATTACTAATGAGCTAAGGCCCTGAGGAAGATTTCAATAATTTGGTTATAATGATTGGTTGATGTTCATGCGGGTACATTTGTGTGTGTGTGTGTGTGTGTGTGTGTGTGTGTGTGTGTGTGTGTTGTATGTATGTATAAAACAGTGGAAAGATGGAACTAGTGTGGAAATTCCCAACAAGAGAAAGGAAACTATGTAAACAAAATTGATGTTATAGCCATAAAAGATTCATTACCTAGAACAAAACTATATTTTTAATACATAAAGCCTCAGTTATACAGGATGAAATTAACCTCTGAATTCTGAACTTTTTAGAAACTTTTTTGTATTTTATTTTGGGGAAAAAGTGTAAATTGTTCATGAAATAAATCAAAATAAAGAAATAGCAGGCCAAATTTTCTGGCAGTGACAAGAATGAAGAAATCAAGAGGCATGCTTATCAATTTTATATATCCTACAAAACTACAAATAAGAATTAAAATGCTATATAATAAACTGGGATCCAAAGAGGTCCTAGTAAATTGAAACCCTGGAACAATAGTTCCCAACTCTGCATGCTATCAGCAGCCACGCCTGGGATCTATCCTCTGAGAATCTAAATTAATTAGTCTGGGTTAGGGCCCAGGCATCAATAGTTTTATGCTTTAGTGATGGTTGAGACAACCACCTCAGAGCATGCCAAGATTCAGTATAAAAAATTGTCAGATGCCATGACTTTTGACATTGCCGGGCAGGTGACTAAGAGAAAAGTGCCACAATGCAGCACCTCACTGCTGTCTCAAAATGGAAAAAGGGAATATTTGAGAGAGATATTCAATATCTACAAGGGATGGAAACAGCATCACTGAGTGTTTTCTGCACACCAAACACTGAGCTGAGATGCAAAAGCATGAGAGTAGTAAGTTCACCATAAATAAAAAGATAGATGAATAAATGGAGTCATAGCCAGAGAGAGGCCTGGATATGCATGGAAAATCTGGTGAAGGATTCCCAAGAAAGTAGATTATGGTGACCTCTGGAGTGTAAGGATAAAGGAAGATTTACATACTATGCACTCGTTTGAGCTTTGTTTTCCTTTTTAATAGATGTAGAAGTTATTGTCATAATGATTTTATAATTGCTTAACTGATAGCAATTTCTGATCTTTATGAGGATTTTTTTTAATACTATTTCCCTTAGGTCAAATCATCTGTTGCCTCTGTGATAAAAATCAGAATTATTTTTGGATAATCCACTTTGTTCATGACTCAGTCATTACACATATTTAAAAATCAGTTTTGTTATAAGTGAAACCATTCGATATTTTTCTCTTTCTTTCTGGCTTATTTCACTGAGTATGATCCCCTCTAATTCCATCCATGTCGCTGCAAATTGCATGTGTTTATCTTATTTCCATGCTGAATAGTATTCCATTGTGTATATGTACCACATCTTCTGGATCCAATCATCTATTTTTGGACATCTGGGTTGCTTCCATACCTTTGCTAT
>PVIJ01014647.1:0-16584 GCA_004024925.1 Scalopus aquaticus
ACATAAGTTTTCAATAGGCAGAAATGGTTGCTGGGGTAAAGAGAGATAACTGCAGTGACTCATGGGCAAAGCTCCCCCTAGTTTAGAGAGTGTTGGAAGGAGGATAACTAAAGAGAGGCATTTCCTTTTTAATTAATTTCTGGACATTGTCCTAATCTCACCCTCTTGGGAAACGGTATACACAAAAGAGTTGGCATTGGGGGTAGTTTTAGTTCCTATAGGCAGCCTCTCAGGAAAGAAAGAGTCACTGGGCTTATCTTGGATGAGTAATAAAAATCAGGGAATAATTAATCCCAAGAGTATTAGAATAGTATAAATATCCACAGCAGGGCAATTTTTATACTGACTTCAGAAAATTAAAAAAGCAAGAAAATTAGCAAAGTCAAATTTTAGTAGTAGTTTTAAGGGAAAAGAATGGGAGTCTAAGAACTCATTATTCAGAAACAAACTGCTAAGATAAGTGAATGAAAGCTATGACACAGAAAATGCACTGATTTCCAGGTGACAACACCTAAGATGTATTGCTCTAGACTGATCCTCTGTCAGAGCAAGATTGAAAGGATAACGTGTTTGATCTTTTCCATCTCTAGCTCTTTTTTATTTCCATTGCCAATATTCTATGAATATACAAGAAAGGGACATATAATATTGTTAAAGCTCAGGCATGATTTATTGACTCACTATATCTTTAAGATAACACATGTACATTGTGTTGTTATACTTGATAGCACATTTTTTCATGAATAGTTGTGAACAGAGTAAACAGACTCATAAAGCCTGTTTAAAGTGTCAGTGCATAAGTTACTGCCAGTGGTGTCTTGGGGCTGCATTAACTTATACACGTAATTTTTCTTCCTTTCTCTTCCCTTCTCTTCTCCTTTTTAATTAATAGATTTTCTCACTCATAAGCATTTAGCATCTCCTTGTTTGCTTGATGCAGTTCCCTTTGGGGTTTCCCCTGTGGATGTAGTAGAAGGACAAGGGGAAAACAGTTTGATGAATCACAATTTACGGAAGGCAGTTATGGTAGCAGCGATAGAGAAATGGAATATTTGCAAAATGCCAGAGGTGAAGGAATAGGACACACATGATTAAAGTTGCCATAAAATCAAAGCTGTCAGAGCAACAAAAGCCATAAAAAAGAAATATTCTGGCAACGTCAGTCTCCCTACGCATCCAGGGGTGCCATGAAGCATATTACTGAAGGAAGTCCATTAGGAGTAGAGGAAGAATTTTTTTTTCCCCATTGACTATGAAAACATGTGCTGAACTATAAATGTTCTCTGCCCCAGGAATTTTTGCTTGAGGCACCTGGGGACTGCAACCTGAAAACACCAATTCAGACAGCAAACACTGACAGCACTGTTTGAAAAGACTGAAGAAAAGAAATTGGGTTGGGGAGGATGAGCTGCAAGGATGAATTGAGGAAGGAGATTCAAAGTCCGAGACTGACTTTAGAGGACTGTTATAGGAGATCCAGAAGCATATAGTGAACAACATCTTTGTCATCGTTCTATAAAGACAGTTACCTGGAAGCCGGAGGTGTGGAAAATGCCTACATTTCCTTCCCCAAATTCACAAGTACTGGGCAGGTGGACTCTGCAGAGTGACATGTGATGTGCGTACTTAGAGAACAAAATGGTGATTATTCCTTACCTGATAAGATACAAACACCTTGTCACAGTGGTTTGTTCTAAGGCATACGATGTGGAAACCTGATGGGCTGCAATGATGGCTTTTGCTCTCTAGGATAAACCACTGTCTGATCGTGAGATAGAATCAGCATATGAAGAAGAGTTCTGAAGTTATTGTACAATCAGTGCGTGATCAGAGAAATCAAAAGGGGTAACAAAAGAACAGATTTGGAGTTGGGTTTAAACAGAAACAATAGCTCCTTATGTGAAAAGTACAGACACAAATTTTTAGAACTACATTGTTTCTTTCTGGCTATTAGTGGCATCACTTTAGCATACGCTTGCTACCATAATTGCCTTGTACAAATTGGGATTCATCAAATCCCTTTGGGATTCAATTCCCTTTGGTAAACCCCAAAGGGAACTGCATCAAGCGAATAAAACTATTCCTTGGCTGCTCGCTGAATCTAGTTGCTTTCAAAGGTTCTTCTGACACCATGAAGCCACGACCACTTTCTAATGAGGAGCTCATTTCCTTTCCTGAAGATTTTTTGGAATCTCCAGAAGTCTTGGTGATAAAGCAGTAAGAGTAAAGAGTCAAAGCTGGAGGAAATTGAAAAACCTATATGTGCATTCCTACTGGAGGACATTCCACAAGATTGAACAGCAGGAAATACTGTGTTGATAACCAGGTAGTAGGGGCACCAGCTAGGTATCAAAGGTCCCTGGAAGGTCTCAGTCTCCTACAAATCCATTGTGTTACTTGCTCTCTGAATTTCTTGGGAATTGTGTTTTATTGACACTCGGGGCTACTCAGGGCCACTTGATTACTTTCAACTCTTACAAATAGTGGCCAGAAATAATAACATACCTTTCCTGGGGGACTGGCTGATTCTTGGGGTGAAGCTCCTATAAGAGAAGACTCCAGCTATCCACACAGTGCTGTCTACACAGTAGTCAGGGGAGAGGCTGTGTAGACCTACAGTGATTACTAAATGTTTAATTGGATCACTTGCTTGAAAAACAAAGGATCTGACACCAGATCCCCTTCTGTTGAAACACTTAAAAATGTTAAGTAAATTAACTATTTTGAATGTTTTCTTACCTGTAAAATGTGTATATTAAAATTAGTACTTCTTCTTTTGGAAGATTGTTGTAAATTGGCTTGTTGCAAATTTTATAATATTATATAGTTATAAATAATTCATTATCAGCACTGACATCATCTTTACCATTATCATTTAAAATAGATCTTCCTATAAAAATGAAAAATTTTTGAGAGCTTTTTTGATTTCTTTGAGTATTAAAAATACAGAATGTCTTTAAAAATACAATTTGTAAGAATTTGCATTAATTTTTTTTCTTTGTTAATATCTAAACTCACCTTGCAATAAAATATGTACTTGTATGATTGTAATCACTTTCATGGTAGCAGATCAGGGGTCACACACAAAGGTTTGAAACTTGACTGCAGGTTCAAGCAGCAGGAGAAACTGATTTGGGACCAAATAAGCTCTTATTCAAGTAAAACTGTTGAAAAACACTGCCAAGGGAATACAGAAAATAACTGGGGAAGGAAATTGCTTTTGGAATAAATGTTCTGTTCTTTCAAGTTTGCTCTGGTAGAAAAGTGCCCCTTTGAAGAGACTTAATAGAACCATTAGAAGGACCAAACATGAAATATCTCATGAAATCTTAAAAGGTTTATTTTATAACCATTTTTCCTAAAGGTGTATGTGTAGGAAAAAGAAACCAAGGAGATGAAATTTGTATTCTTGTACACAAATGCACAGGCTATTTGATGTAGAACAATTACTTATGTCTATATCTATTCCAAATATGCTATCTGCTCTCCGCTTTGCTATATTTCTTGTTATTGTTTATATATCCTATGCTAGCCATATGTCTAGACATCAAACTGAAGTGCTTGGTTTTCCCTTGGCTTGCTCATTTTCTAACTTTTGCAGTTACTTCCAGCTCTTTAATTATAGTCAATTAAATTTCTCCTTGATTTCAGTGAAATCTTTTTTTTTTAATTTGTTGACCTGTGTATTTATTTATTTATTTTTAAAGATTTATTTATTTATGCATACAAGCTGGGGTACAGGCCAGAGGCTTGGGGCGGCGAGAGGGTTCACCAGAGACAGAAAGGGGAGCAGAACAGAGATCAGAAATACACTGCTGAGGGGAGCAGCGGGCGAGGCAGGAGAGGTCTGCCGAGCCATGTGGGAAACTCCCCGGCTGGGCGTGTTGCTGCATCTCGTGATGCTGTCACTGCCGGCAGCTCCACAGCGCAGCGCTCAACTGCTGCGCCACCAGGGAGGCCCTCAGTGAAATCTTTTGATACATCTTGTCTTTTATTTATCAGTTTTTTAGCATTTACTAGGTACTAGACTGTTCATTTGTTCAACAAATAAGACCTCAGTCCTATGCCCTGGGAATAAAAAAAATGCATAAAATACATTGCCTGCTTGAAAATAATTTGCACTTAGGTGGGATTTAAGGTGTAGATCATTTAAATACAATCCTAAGGGGCTACAGTGTCTGTCATCTATGAGGAACAATCAATTTAGTGTTGTCTAGAGGAGGAGCCAAGATTGTCAGATGTATTTATCGTTTTGCTGAGGAATGAAAGACCAGCAGGAATTAGCTTGTTCATTGGGGAAAGTGTGGAGGCATGCAGAAAAGGAAGAGTGAAATATTTCTAGGCTAAGAATGCAAAGTGAGGGTAATTAGTGTGTTAAGTGACCATACCATAATAATACCACAGACTGTTTGGCTTAAACAACAGAAATCATTTTTTTTTAGTTCTAAAGGACTGGGATGTCCATGATTAAAATTCAATCAGGATTGGTTTCTGTGTGGTCTCTCTGTTTTGAAGATGTTCCCTTCAAGATAAGATCTTATCTCTATATTTGTGTCTTCTTGGCTCCTCTTCTTATAAGGGCATCAATCCTATTGGATTAGGGACCCACTCATTTAACCTCTGTGGTCTCATTGAATTCCCTATCAAGGCTCACACTGGGAGTTAGAACTTTAATTGTTTATTTTTTGGGGGGGGAAATAATTTAGCCCATAATAGAGAGTAATGGGTTTATTTTATTAGTGTAATATTTCTTAAGTTTAGTCAATGAGGTACAGGATTAGGAAACATAAAATACTTGAATGTCAGATTGTGTCTAAATTTATGACACAGGGAATCTGTCTGATGGGCTTCAGCGATCATATTTGCCTTTTGTAAGGGTCAGTCCAGGCTGCAGGGTGAAGGATGAATGGAGATGGCGTGAGTGGCAGAGGCAAGATCAGATACACAAAGATTAGTTTATAGTGTGCATCTGGAAGCCAGGGCAGGAACAATGATGGCCTGAATCTTAAGTGGATGGAATAGGGAGAAATTTAGGAGGAAAATTGACAGTAATTGGTGATTAATTGTGTATAGAAAGTTGTCTTTGTACATTTAGAAAAACAGTAAATAATGTGAAAATAAATATAGGAAAATTAGTAAGATTTAGAAGTTAGGATATGATGTGATCAGCTTCAACATGGTGAGTTTAAGTTCTGTAGACCATCCAAGTGGAGATGTTACGTAACACTTGTTTAACCTAATATGTCCTAGATAGGTATACAAGATTTCAGAAAAGAAATCTAAGATCAGTTTGAATTGTTTTTAGAGCATGGGTAAGGAAATACAAGAGCTGTTAAGGGTAAATGGAATAACTTAGATTAATGTAAAATAAGAAATGAGCAGAAGAGCATTTCTACAAATAGAATAAGAAGCATTGTTATTTAAAAAACACTAATCCAAAAGGATACATGCACCCGTATGTTCATTGCAGCACTGTTCACAATAGCAAAGGTATGGAAGTAACCCATATATCCAAAAATAGATGATTGGATCAAGAAGATGTGGTACATATACACAATGGAATACCATTCAGCATTCAAAGAAGATAAACACATGCAATTTGCAGCGACATGGATGGAATTAGAGGGGATCATACTCAGTGAAATAAGCCAGAAAGAGAGAAAAAATATTGAATGGTTTCACTTATAACAGGACTATAAGGAAACCAAATAGGAGAGAGACACCCAGCGGGGGTGGGGGAGGGGTGGGGGGGAGGAGGGAAGGAAAAGGGCACAAAATGGAATAGAAAAGAACACAAGGGACCATGGAGATGGATCACGGGTGAGTTGGTGGTGGGCTACCCAAGGGGAATACAAAATGTAAAAGACATAAATAACAATAAATATATATTTAAAAAAATAAAATGAGCAAGGATTTATCAAAAGCAAGTATATTACTCAAATATTTCAGAAGTATTCAGAAGTGACTTTTATTGAGGTATAATTGACACATAAGATATTAGTTTCAAATGCGCAACATGATTTGACATTTGTATATGTTGTAAAAAATAGTTAATACCTGTCACCATACATAGTTACAGGATTTTTTACTTGTGATAAGAGCTTTTAAGATCTACTCTCTTAGCAACTTACAAATACGCAGTACAGTACTAACTGTAGTCTCCAAAAAAAAAAAAAAAGAAGCATTGTTATTTAAGATGTGAGTAGAGGAGACAATTACTTCCTTATTATTGGTAGATATAAGAAATATAATTCAAATAATACCTTAATTGTAATTTGACTCAATGTTCCAAAATAAGTAGCAAATATTATTTGTATTTTGATTTACCCAATAAATTGCATCACAAAGATTATTTCTGTTGTACTTAAATATTTCATTCTCCTTGATTTAACTTTCAATTTTTGATTTGATTTTCAGCTTAATATATTTTTAAAATCTAATTATTATTTAGGTTGCAATAATTTGCCAAATCTTCCAATTAGTAATAAGATTAGAACCTAACTTCCTTTTAACTTAGCAATGGAGTTTCACAATTTCTACCACCAATAATATACTCAAATCTGGGAAAACTTGACCTTCTAAACATTGTGCCATATTTTTATTTCACATTACATAAATTTAACATCTATATCTTAGAGCACTGTCAGGAGATGTTAATTTATATTCTTGACAGGGATATTCATCACTTCTGTGTCATACACACAAGCACACGTGTATGTGCTACCTAAGGCTCTTTCCTGTGGCTGAATGGTTGGTAAGGTAATTGGAGACATTATCAGAGGAAGGTAGAGGTCCAGACAGTTGGTAGCAGTGATTTGTAAGTCATCTTCCATTCCTTCGAGCATCTCTACTGTTTCAGGCACTGTGTTAGGTCCAGTGACTATGGAAAACAATGGTGAAAAAGACTTAAATGAACCCTCTTCTTTCTGAGCATGCAGCCTATCTATTTTATGAATGTACCTTTAAGTTCTGTTATAGAAGCCCTTTCCCTATGATAATGTGATGATACAGCCCTTTTGCTTGCTTTTGTCTATGAAGAGATTACCTCCTTGAAGTCTTGTTGAAGGCAGCTATTCTGTGCCCCAGATCTTGCTGCATGATAGTAGAAGTAATGGCTTGGACTAAGATGAGCGGCCATGGACGCATTTGTTACTGGGTTCAGTAAGGTAGAAGTATAGTATGTGATTCTCTTTGAATTGTTCTTGCTTCCAAATCTCTGTTCATGACTCTACTTCTCCAGTCTTGAAAATTCATTAAGAAAAGAGATGTAGTTGAAGCAGCAAGGAAACCAATGTGGGGTTGATTTTAGTTAATGAAAACTGAGGCAATCTTTTGAACCTATAAACTCTGATAAGAATTGATAAGAATTTAAAGTCTTTAACTGCTCCATCAGTGTTGATTTCACAGATTTTAAAAAATCAAACAAGCTTAAAGTAAGCAATACTAAGTACATTATATCACTTACTTGTCATGTAGGATATGCAATGGTGTTAATAAATAAAATAAAAAAGACTTCTTGAAATGTGTATTTAATGTTGTGGTTGAGCTATAAATAACATTTATTGTGCCTCCACTTAGAACATTTAGATAAAGAAAAAGCCTATAAAATTTTCATATTAATTTTCCTTCTTAAAATGCAAAAAGAGAGAACCGTTAAGTAAACATTCAATCACTTTAATGATAAATATTTCCAAGCATCAAAAGAATGAATGTTTTCATTATCCATTATTTTCCATATTTGTTATGCAGTGTATTCAAAAGTCTCAATTTGAAAATTTAGAAATGCCAAAGTTAGAAAAATGTATTGTCATTATACTGACCTTATAACGTGGTATTTTCAGGGGTTCATTCTTATATTTCAGTACCTTGATAGATCACAGATGTTAGGTCGATATTAAATGCTGACAGAAAGGGCTGTGATTTGAAAGCTTCCTTAAGCATTCTGTCTCTAATTTCTGTTAACATTTGACAGAGTTTCATGACATTATAACCACCAAATTCATTGAAATTCGACATTGGCTGAGTTTCTTGCATACACCTCTCATGTAGTGATAACACTTCTGTTTCCTGACATGTAGATTCAAAATGCATATCTCAGGAAGAAGGAAAAAAAACAGAAACTACAAAAAAAAAAAACAAAAACCTCATTTCAAAATAAAATTACGCACAACAGAACAAGTACCATATTGGGAAACATTTTAAGTGGGGGATAAAGGAGCAGATTTAATTGATAGAAAATAGACTTTTGTAATCACGTTCAAACAGCTCAAATTTTCTATCTTGTCAAGGCAGTATCAAATACATTTAGAAAATAGTAATAACTCAGATTGCCCTGGGGCTGTTTTGTCAGCCTCAGTAGTTCCAGAATTTATGATTAAAACTGTAACTATCTCACAAATATTAACAATTCAATAGTTTTTGCAACTTGTTTTAAGATAGATATGGTCAGGAATGTTCCAATTTATTGACTTTCTCCCTTTCTGTCTCTATGTGGACACATTTAAATGGGAAGCCACTCTAAGGTAAGCTGGTCAAATTGATTCCTTTTGACAATTCCTAAGAATGATCTTATGTATATTTGATATCAGTCTAAAAAATAATCAGAAAACTTTCCTTCCTACCCCCATGAGATTTTTTGGGAAAAAAGCAATAGAAAAACAGTATTTGTAGAAACTTCAGCTTGAAAATGGGTCATATGAAATAACACATAAACTTGATATGAAGATATAAAGTAGACATTTAATGTACTTGTTGATTTTTAGAATTATATTTTGCTTAACAAAGTTGGGCAATCCCCCCCCCAAAAAAAAAAACCCTAATCTTTATTTGATGACACTTATGAAGAAAAAAATATCAATGGTTGAATTTGGCCTTCTTTCTAAGATTCTAACTATTAAATTGCTTAGAACATTTTAATCGTAAAATTTCTCCAGGTTCTAAAATATGACATGTTTTTTTTTCTGTTTGGGAGACACTGAAACTTATACGATAGCTACATATTGAATGGCCAATATGTTAAGCATTATGCTGTATTTCTAAGTAAACATTTAAATGGGCACATAGGGCCTCCCTGGTGGCACAGCGGTTGGGCGTTGTGCTGTGGAGCTGTGGGCAGCGGCAACTCAAGTTCGTCACCCGGCAGGGGAGATTCCCACACGGCGTGGCAGACCTCTCCTGCCTCACCCCGATGCTCCCCTCACCAGTTGTATTTTGGTCGATCCGCCTGTTCTGCTCCCTGCTCTATCTCTGGTGAACCCTCTCGCCGCCCCACGCATCTGGCCTATACCCCAGCTTGTATGCATAAATAAATAAATCTTAAAAAAAAAATGGGCACGTAGTCTCACTCTGGATCTTCGTATCCCTTCTGTGTTTTGTAGTTTCCTGTATGTCAGCAACAATCTCCAACCTGCAACTAGCCAATGAATGATTAATTTATATCATGGTTACAGGTACTATTTGGTAGTTGTACTCTTAATGTCAAGCTTGGAATTTCCAGGGTGAAATAACAGTTTATGGTAATGGGAACAAAAATATAGAATGTTTGCATTGTGACTCTTATACAAACTGAAATTTATAGATCCACATCACTATGGACCACCAGGAAGAATGCCCATTAGATGAGTGTGTGTGTGTACATAACACATATATTTTATGAATGTTAGAATTGTAACAAAAAGGTCATTGCACCTTGGAAATGTCTCACATCAAAGAGTCCAGTTTCTGGTTTCTATTTTGCACTTCTAAGTGTTTTCTAGCGCCTTTGGAATGGCTTGTCTGTGATGGCTGTGCCATTTTTACAACTTAATCTGTGCCTTTTGTGTAACTTATTTCTAATTAGTTGTTGCCTTCTTAAAGATGAAAGCCCTTTTACACCTTCAAGGGCGATGTGAACTTAATGAAAATATGCTGATACAAGTTAAAGATGTTTCCTTATATGAGTAAGGGCAATGAAGGTTAACCCTGACCTTCTCTGAGGAAAATTGCTCTACTCTATTATAGTTAAGATTATGTATTAACATATTTCTTTAGGCTAAACCAGGCACATAATTTCAGAGTGAAAAAATGTGTTTTCTTTAGAGTCAGTCACCTAAACACAAGTTGGTTTCAATGGATAGCTGCAAGGATAAATCCTTGGCAGTCATAACAATAGTAGGAGAAAATGTGGTGTGTTACCAAGTCACATCAGTGCAAAGATCTGCCTTCCTGTTTGTTTTTCTTTGACAGAGGAAATAACATTTTCCTGGCAATAACATCTGAAGTTCCTTTATGTATCTTGAAGTATCCAGAGTGAACACTGTGATCTGCCCCCCAGGTGCTGCTATAAGGGTCACTTGTTGGCCTAGCTGCTAGGAATGTTAGGAATCCCCTTCAAGATCACCTCAGTCCAAGAGTGATGCTGCCCACGCCCATTCTCTTCCAGTCAGTCATCGTCAGATAACTAATTATGCAGGTGGGAGGCATAAAGGTCCGGTTACCTCACAGTGAGGCTCTGTTTTTGAGGGCCATTCTAGTCTTTGGATTGTCTGTGAAAACATGTAAGAAAAATGTGATGAATCACATAACCTTCTCTTAAATTCACCCATTTCCCACATTTGCTTTACTTTTACATACAAATATACATGTGCAAAAGCTAAACTTACAGAGGTTGATTTCAGGTGTTATAATGCATCACCTGGAAACACAACAGCATTTATTTTCCATGAATAAGGATATTATACTGCATAGTTATAACATTGTCACTCTCAAGAGAAATTGATCCATACAATCCTCTGATGAACGAGCCATATTCATATTTTCCCAGAGTCCTAATAATGTCTTTTATAGGTATTTTTCCACACGGAATCGAGAATAACACATGGCATTTATTTGTCTCTTTAGCCTTCTTTATTCTGTAATAACTTCCCTGGTTTTTATTGACATTTTTTAATAGTTCAGAAAATTGTTTTGTAGAATATCACACAATCTGCATATGCCTGATTGTTTCCTCTTGAGTACATCTGTATTCAACATCTTTGGAAATAATAATGTAGATGTGATATGATGCACTTCTCAATGTATTGCCTCAAAAGACAAATAAGGTGATTTTACCTCTTTTTAGGTAATGTCAAGTTGATGACTTAGTTAAGGTAATATCTGCCAAACTTCTCTGCTATGGTTATCGCTTACATTTATGATTAATATGCAATATATAGGGAATGTCTTTATAGAGGGAATTTTTAAGGCTTTGGATTTTATCTTCTTAACAACCTCTAATAGTTAACATACATTGAAAATCTTTGGCTAAATATGCTATTATGGTGGCATTTGCATAGAGGTTTTTTTTATTTTATTTTCCCTTTTACACTCATTAGTTGGATTTCTTCTGTAAAGATGAACTTTTTTTTTCCCTTTTCTTGTCTCGACATTTTTTTGTGTGTGTGTGAGGGGATGGACTCATGGTTTCTTTTTAAATCTAATGCGTTGTAATTTATTAAAATTATTTTATTTTTATATCCTCAAATGTTCTTAAATTATTAATTTTTGCTTCTTTGCTTTCAGGCATAGAAAAGTATTTAATTTCTTTGCACACATTTGTGATTTAGTCATTTCTTCAAATGGAACTTAAAAACCAAATGGTTATAAACCAACACCTGGTGTCACTGTGTTCATTGTTACTGAGGTTCCACTTTAAGGACTTTTCTTTGAGCAGATACTAGGATTAAGAACCAAAACTCATTTGTTCTTAAAGAAACCTCCAGCTTCTTCCCATCTTTCTCCTATACGTTCTTCTTTATTCATTGACTTTCTCAATTATCTATGTATCTATCTATCTATCTATCTATCTATCTATCTATCTATCTATCTATCTATCTATCTCTCATGTCCTCCTTGTTCTGCACTTAATCATCATCATCAATCGGTAAATTGAAAGACTTAAACAAAGTTTTTAAACCACACCTTTATTGGTAAAGATCAAGTTATTTTTGCTGTCATTGCACATAACTCGGGGTACATAGTTGCAATACTATGAACTATACAAAAGATATTTAAAGGGGCCTCCCTCATGACTAGGAGTTAGTTAAGTCTCAACAATATCACTGCTATGGCCTGAGTTCCATCCCCAGCCAGGGAGCTGACCCACATCGCTCAGCCAACCTCTCCTGTCTCACCTATTGCTCCCCTCAGCAGTGTATTTCAGTAGATCCTCCTGTTCTGCTCCCTACTCTGTCTCTGGTGAATCCTCTCACTACTTGGCCACCATACCTGGCCTACACCCCAGTTCTTCTATGCAAAAAGAAAATGATATTTACAGTAAAATAACACATCTAACAGTGTTTTTTGTTTTACATCCACATCTGTACCAGTCTATGTTTCAGTGTAGATTAATCTTTATCAATTGTTTCCAGGGCAGTGTATACCCTTTTATGCTGTAGATTAGTCTTCTATTTCTAGAAAATATTCTTGAATTATGTAAATCCAGTTGTTCCTATTTAAAACCTATTGTTTCCATATACAGTTTAACCTTGACCTTCATTTACACATTTTTTTTACACATTTGCAGAATGTTTTCCTTTGCATTGTGATCAATGAAGCTTCAGTAATTGTTTATTTTTATTCAACTTCTTCCCCTAGCTCTCTCTGTTCCTGTTTCTCTCTACCCATCTTTTATTTTAAATCCTATGTATTTGAACTGAACTCTTTGCTTATTAAATAAAAAAAAACTTAGAATGATAAATTTGGTATTATTATTGTTTTTAGTTTCTTGATACTTGTTTCCAGCCTTCATTTGTTACTTTGCTATATTGTGGGGTAGCTCCCTTACTGGTTCAGCTTGATTGTTTAAGTAAAATGAATTTTTCCTGGATTGATGTTTTACAGGAAGTTTGTGTGAGAAAGGGATCATGGCAATCCTGTGGGCTAGCAGGAATTCATGTTGGTACACAGGGAAACCTAAGATGCCATGTTGGGTGTGTGAGAAAGATATGTTAATCTTGACTTCCACAGAGATAATAAAGATCAATAGCTACAGAAGTTTCCTAAATCCCAAATTTCTGTCCTACAGTCTACTGCCAATCTTCCAATCATGTCAAATACAGTTTTTTGTTTCCTTGTGGAATTCTTGGTGCAGCATGGTGCCACAGGGTATTTTCTCACCAGCCTGAGTGTTCCATTTCCTTTGTTTTAAATAGAAAATATTTTAAAGGAAAAAGGTCAGCTGCAGTCCCTACTAAGTATAACTACTCTGCTGACTTTGTTTAGGATCTGCAGGCTTTCTCAGTTGATGCTTTCGCACACCTGTCTGCTCTTTGTTACATTTGGCAGATCCTTGACAAATTTTGAGGCTTAGGGTTAGAATGTTACATTGCTAGTGTCCTGAGACCAATTTCCAACTGGGTATGTGTAGACTGCCTCACAACACAAGCAATTCTCAGACACCGGCAGGGTGAGAATTCAACTCAGTTCTGCCACTGTCTACCCGGAGACAGTGTCACTTTCCACAGATAAAGAATTCAGTTTCCCAAGACAGCTCTCTTCTTCAGACGCCACCAGCTGCTAGCCCCATAAAAGTCCAGGTTGTCACCAGGCTTCTGACCAACAGGCTATAAACAGGAGGTCCCAAAACTTCCCCCTCAAACTTCAGGTGCCTGTCAAACACCTAGATTACTATCTGTGCTTCTGATCAACTGGTCATAAATCAGAAGTTCCCAGGACACTTTCTTCAGGTTGGGGTTCAATTAATTTGCGTGACCATCACACAGAACTCATGAAACCATTTATTCTCCAGATAAGTGATTTATTACAAAGGATACGAAGGGATATGAATCAATGGCCAGCTGGAAGAGATGCACAGGAAGAGTTTTGGGGAAAATGTGTATCTTCCATATTCTTTCCAAGCACACCATTCTCCCCAAATCTTAATGTGTTTATTAACATAGAAGCTCTCTGAAACTCCATCTTTTGGGGGACTTTTTATCAAGACTTCATTTTTTTAGGCGTGATTGATTAATTCATTGACCATTTACAATTGAACTCAACCTTCAGTCCCTGCTTCTTCCCCCAGAGGTCAGGGGTATAGGATTAAAAGTTCCACCCCCTCTAATCACAAGGCTGGTTCTGATGTCATCTTTCCCACAGATTTTAGAGCAGAGCGGGTACCTAAGGATTGTGCTAATGGGTAGGTTGATTTCTTCTACCCCCACTTTCTTGTGTGGGTCCTTGTTTGTAAGTTATATCTCCTATATCAGTTCCATTGGCAGTCAGCCCCCATTTTTAGGTACTACCTAAAAAGTAAAAAAATACCTTTAAGACTTTCAACACTTAGGAAGTTGTAGGGGGAGTTGTGAGCCAGGAACTGTGGAAGAAGCCCATTAGTGTTGAGAAATGTATTTTGGTCATCTGAATGATCAAATATATATCAGTCTTATAAATCTCATAGGTGTCCTGTAATTTCAGTAAATGATTTTGTGATGGTGGAAGAGATGGTGGAAGTGAGACTGTATGTTCTCTATTCTAAACTTCATAATGCAGGATGGTTACCATAGTGTAACAAATCTTAACTAATATAAATAATGAATGACAGCCCTCCCTGGTGGCCTAGGGAATACGTCTCAGTGCTACCACCGTGAAGGCTCACCACAATGGCCTGAGTTCCATCCCAAGCCAGGGAGCTAACTCAAATGCCGCAGCAGACCTCTCCTATCTTTCCCTTTGCTCCCCTTAGCAGTGTATTTCAGTAGATCTGTCTGTTCTGCTCCCCACTCTGTCCTGGTGAATCCTCTCACTCCCAACCCTTGCACCTCTGGCCTGCGCCCCAGTTCTTCTATGCAAAAATAAGTAATTTTTTTTTAAAAGAGAGTGAAATAAAAATGAATGACAAAGATGATACTGAAGTTTTTGTAGCATATGAATCTGCTGTCAAACTTAAAGATGCTTAAGGAATATACCATAGACTTCAAGGAATAAACTCAATCTTTACCTTTTGTATATGTGTGGAGATATAATTTATATATAAGAAAATTCACCAGGTCCTAACTTAATCTTTGTTCTTCATGATTTTTCTTTTTCTCTCTTTCTTATAATCACCACTTAATTTTTATCTTACTTCCAAGTATGTGTTGTATCAAATAGGAGCTTTTGCCATAAGTAACAGAAAATCCAGCCAAAATGACTTAAACCAATGGTTCTCAAACTTTTAAGGGACCACTGAGATCACTGACCCACAGTTTCTGATTCAGTAAGTTTGGGGTGTGTCTCGGAAATTGCACTCCTGACAAGTTCCCAGATGATATGATGTTGACTTGGAAACATTACGTTGAGAATCACTGGATGAAATAATTAGATTTATTAACTTACAGTAAAGGATGGTAGGATAGTTCCATGTCTGGTTAATGTTTATTTCAACAACAACATTATTTATTCTCAGAGATATAGATTACCATCTCTCATGGAGCAAGCTGGCCGTGACACCTCAGGGCACAGCAGTTTTCGAGTGGGTGAGAAAGCGAAAGCCTAATCCTCCTTTTCTCTTTGTTAAATTTTCATGAGCATTCTCACTGATAAAAATTAGGCAACATAATGTTTTCTATGTCCATTTGCTAACAAGTGGATTGTAACTACTATTAATCATTAGACTGGACAAATCAAGACTTACCTGTTTGATCTGACCCAGGACTAGGTGACTAAATGAGACCAGAGTTTGAGACTGAAAGTAGTGGAAGTTAAATTGCTTACAAGGAGCAAGTGGAAGCTCGGTAATTTATTATATGTACACATTTCCTAAGGCCTCTTTACAGTTTGGGCCAGTTTTTCCAGTTTGTTTTCATCTGTTCAGAAGTTAAAATCTAAGTGTTAAATGCCACATTAACACTACCTTGTTAATTAGCAAGAACAACAATGTCTCAATTCTTTTAAATTCACAAATCCCACTCTTTCTATCTTTTAGAGAATCAAACTGCATAATTTTATGTTAGAATAGTGCAAAATGACTTCTTCAATATTTGCTTCAGTTGTAATTTACCGTCCATATTTCTGGAACAAATATATATATTTCTGATTCTGGAATAAACTTGGAATTACCTTTCATCAGCTGAAATTCTAAACTGCTGTTTCTGTTATTGGATATTTTGTTGCTTCATTTGTTCAAGATTCATTCACAATGACCTTTCTCTTCAGGTAATTCAGCCAATTGTTTTACAATTAAGAGATCAGGACATACATTAATAGCTATCATATCTGCTATTATTACTTTATGGACTTTTTAATGGGCATACACATACACACAAGTAATTAGTTTGATAAGTGATGATACTCATTCAACCACCAATCAGACCCACAAATTGAGCATTACATGATCCTAAAGGCCACTTACACATGCCAATTAATCAGTATCCCCTCTCTTCTACACATAAGGTGATATAGTTTTATTTGCTCTGCCTGCTTTTGAAGTACTATAAATGGAGTCACATATTATTAACTGTATTATGTTACCGTTGATTTGGATTAGTCTAAAATGTTTCTTTTTTTTTTTTTTGGGTTGTTTCCGTGTTTTATTTTTTTTTTATAATATATATTTTTATTGTTATTTATGTCTTTTACATTTTGCAT
>PVIJ01014647.1:16684-39818 GCA_004024925.1 Scalopus aquaticus
CCCCCCCCCCCCCCCCCCTCTGATTGTCTCTCTCCCACCCGGCCTCCCTATAGTCCTGTTATAAGTGAAACCATTCGATATTTTTCTCTTTCTTTCTGGCTTATTTCACTGAGTATGATCATACTCAGTGAAATAAAATGTTTCTTTCGATTAGCTTTATGTGTGAGATTGATCCTTATTTTTCCTTTGTGCAAAGTAATCACAACTTATAGTATTTTATGGAAATACTTTAAGTATTGCTGGTAGCTTTATACTAAGGAAACATTTATTTATTATTTTCTATCTTTTTAACTCAAGCAGTTATGGTGGGTATTTATTGCTCTAATTTTGATTTTAATTTGCATTTCTCTCATGACTAATGAGGCAAAATTCTTCATTCTAAGTTTAATAACTTTAATACATATAAGGCTATTCAGATTTCTATTTTTTCTCATCATTTTGTTAAGTTGTTTTTATAGTCTTTCCATCCAAATTTTTATACATATCAGCTTGTAATTATTTATAATAGCTTCATGTTATCTTTATAATCTCAGTAAATTATGGATTTATGTCTCTATTTTATTCCCAATGTTTATTTTTTATATTTGCTTATTTGTTAATTTCATTATATAGTTTGATACTTTTTTTTTGACTAAGGTTTTGCTACTCTTGTTTCCCTTTTTAAAGAACATAAATGGTCTTTCTTCGTTTTATCTATTGAGGACTTTTTTCTATTTGATTAATTTCCATTTTTTTTTCTCTTTCTTCATTTCTTTCTACTATCTTTGGATTTAATTGCCTGTTTCTCCTGCTAACTTTTGAGTTGGACATGTAACTAATTTATTATCCACTATTTTTCTTCTTTAATATGTATATTTAATTTGAAGTTAGTTTTAGTTTCATTTGGTTAAAATAGTTCATTGAAATTTCTCCTTTGATCCAAGGATTATTTAGAAATATAATTTTTATTTTCCAAACATTTGGGGATTTTCATTATCCCTTTGTTATTGATGTCTAGCTTAAAGTCATTTTATTCCAAAAACAATGTTTAGTTTCAATCCACTGAAATCTGTTAAACTTGTTTTGTGTTACTGCACATGGTTAATTTTGGAAAGATTCTACAGGGACAGAATGTTCTGTAGCATGCAATGTTCTATATACATTACTTATGTGAATCTGAGTTTGTAAATCATGTGCAGACTTCTGTGTCCTCACTGATTTTTGTCTGATCAAGTATACAGGTGCATTTAAATGTCATTTTATTTCTTCTTTCATTTATGTCAAATTTTGCTACATATATTTTGATGTGATGCTTTTAGATGAACATGAATTTCGTATTTTTATACCTTCCTGGAAAGTGTAAAATTTTGTCATAATAACCCCCTTCTATTACTTTTTCTCTAATAATTTGCATATTGCATAACAAATAATGAGGCTATAAGCAACTTTTGAGATATATAATTTGGGGAAACAGAGCACAGTTTTCTAGGATTTTATTTATCATTTTTAAAAGATTTATTTTATTTACACATGCATGCAAGAACTGGGGTATATGGCAGAGGTGTGGGGTGAGGGGAGAGAGGATTCACCAGAGACACAGTGGGAAACAGAACAGATGAATCTACTGAAAGACAATGCTGAGGGGAATAGCAGGTGAGACAGGAGAGGTCTGCTGCGCCATGTGTGTTAACACCCTGGCTGGGATTAAACTCAAACCAAAGTGGCTGGTGAGAGTTTCGTAGTGCTGAGACTTTAACCCCTGCATCACCAAGGAGGCCCCAATTTTCCAAGATTTTATACAGGAGAACAACTGGATTTCAGGTATCCAGATGAGGCTCAGTTGCTTGTTCTCTCTTTTTACTGCAGAAGTACTTTAGTCTTTATTTTAGTAAAAACTTCATAATGACTATTTGTCTGTGGGACCTTCAATTTTAAAATAGAACTATCATTTCATAAGCACCTGCCAGTCTACTAGGACTGCACCATGGGCTGGGGGCTTAACACACAGAAATTTACTTTTTCACAGTTCTGGAAATTAGAAGTCCAAGATAAGGGTATTGGCAGGCTTGGTTTCTCCTGAGGACTCTGCCTTGGGCTTATAGAGGTCCATATTCTCACTGTGGCCTCTCACATTCTTTCTTTTGTGTGCATGTATCATTAAGTTTTTCCAAAATTTGTCCAAATTTTCTCTTTTACAAGACACAAGTCAAATTAGATGCAGTTCTATATTTTTTAGCTTCAATTACTTTATTTGAAAATTTAATTAGTGGGTCTCCCTAGTTTGGTGCAGGGGTTACAGTCTCAGCGCTAAAGTCTCACTGCTCCCCTCAGCAGTGTATTTCAGTGGATCCACCTGTTCTGCTCCCTACACTGTTGTTGGTGAATCCTCTCACCTCCCGTACCTCTGCCTACACCCTGCATAAATAAATAAAAATAAATCTTAAAAAAAAGGAAAGAAAATTCAGTTAGAGTCTTAACATTATGGCTCTTGGGCAGATAATTGATGAGGTTAGGAGTTACCAAGACACAGACTAAGGCAATCACAACAACCATAGCATACTGGATAAACTCTATGTTTTATATAATAAAAATGGTTATAGGCCCTGTCTCCAAATACAGACACATTCTGAGGCATTGGAGGTTGGGTCTTCAATATATGAATTTCGAGGAATACAATTCATCCCTTAGTAATATCACTGGAGACTACATATATTACATAAGTTAGTACTTTCTAGGTTGTTATTTTCTTTTAAAAGGACTTACATGATAAAGGATTTTTATGTAGTGAAAACATTTCTTTATTTCAGTGTGTTTTATAATATCTTGCATCTGATAGATATGTATTCTTTAATATTTAGTAACAAACATTCTTTCAGTGATTAACATGTGAGATGCACAAAAAGAATATGGGTAGTTGGAAATTTTACCTATAACAGTGAAATATTGAAATATTTCCCCATATCAAGACATTCAGACAGACCTCGGTATTTTAGATAGTTTAGAACCTAAGCAGTCATACATACTGATTTAGAGCCACTTGAAAAAATACTTTATTGCTTCCTTATGAAGCTAAATCAGTTTTAAACAGGGATAATACCATGACTAGTAACATAAACATTAGTTTTCATGTTTTCTTGCTCATATATTAAGTTCATCAAAAGTTGAGTTTTGTAAATTCCAACTTGAACAGGCAAACATGTCAGATTACTTAACAGATTGCTATGTTTTTTTATATAAAACATTTTTCTTTCTTCTTAGCCTCCTTTTCAATTGGATGAGGGCCATATGATTGAATTCCAGTCAGTGAAGTTTAGACAAAAATGGATACCACTTCCAGGCTTAACCAACTAAAACTTTATGTGGTAATCCTCCTCCTCCTCTCTTTCACTAGAGTACCCCATGGATTTAGAGGATGACAAAGCTACAATACAAAGTTTAACTCTGTGATTGGCAATGTGAAATATTGTCATTCGACCAGGAACATGAATAAAGAATAAATTTTATTGTACTACGCCACTGAGATTTGGGGTCTTGCTTATCATAGCAGCAAACATATATGTACTAAGTACAGATAGCCAAAGTGCAACTTGATATAACTCATATAGCATTCATTGCTGAAAAGCTTTCTTTTTAATTATCTTTTTATAAATCACTTCACAGAACTTTTCCTTAAATTTTTTATACTTGATTAAAATACCATCCATATTCTATGTGATGTTCATTAAAAACTGGAAATTTCTCTAACTGCCTCTTCTCCAATCTTAACATTCCCTTCTCCATTTCACACTATTTGCCTCCAGTTTGACTAATTTTCCATTTATTATTCCTCAAACTTTCAATTCATTTCCCCTTCTATCCATTTACTTTCCTAATATGTCTTTTCCCAGATCCTTATTTAAATCCTGTATTATCTGTGAAAACTTTGTTATTGTCTTACGCAGATAATTCCTGATTCTTATTTTCTGAGTGTTTATTTTGGCACTTATCAAATTGATGCCTGCTGTTAGGATAAAGGAATCTAGTCTTTACCAAATAACTCTAATATATTTTAAATATCCTTAGTTGCTACAATCATTCCAGTCCTCACCCTGTGCCAGATGCCTCCTACACACAAATTCTCACTTAATCGCCAGAAAGACCTTAGGACATAGATTATTTCACTCCCAATTTATAGGGGAAAACTAAGAGATAAAAAAGGTGAAGAAATTTACAACCCAATTAGAATTGTACTTCAAAAATTAAGCTTTCTCCATTATATCCTGCACGATCTAACATATCATAGTTTGTTTTTAACTAAAACTTAAAACATACCTCATTTTCTCTATTCAGAAAATGTGCTTTGTTCAAAATATTCAGTATTTGATATTATTATTTACATTTGGGTTCATTTTAGAGTGGGTCTTAATTCCTGGAAAGTGTACTTTGATTTAACCATATACTTGACTCTGGGTCTATTAAAGTCATCTTTTGGGTTCAACACTGTGGTTCTTTAGTCTGGACACTGCACTCCAGGAAATTTCCTAGAGGCCAGGTCAGACACTAAAAATTCCAGATTTCTTGGGATTACGCCATTTTTAAGTAAAGAGGTCAGTGTGTACCCACAATAGATCTGGATCAGGACTACCAATGCTAACAATAAAGCTCAGAGTTCCTATGTTGACCTTCAGGAAGCCATCTTGATAATTCACCCATGAAATAATAAACATCCAGAATTTGGTTGATTACAGCCTCATGCCAATTTCTAATCTATGTTTCTCTGTAAAAGAGGATTAGAAGATGTTTAAATGAAGATCAAAATGAGGAGACTATAATTAGGGCTGCATTCAATTACAATCCTACTTTACTTATTTAGCATTATTTGAAATCTCATCTCATGTATTTTGGTTGCTGAAAAAGACTGAATTATTTTAATTCTTAATAATATCATTATATTCACAATATGTTTTCAGGTTTTCATGAATTATATATATATTTATTATTTTATGACAATTTATGTATTTTATGCATTCCTGTTTTCAGCAGAAAAAATAGGCTGTAAATAAAGTAGGATAATTGCTAATATATATTCCATGACTTTAATGGCCTTTTCTTTCCTGTGAACCATTATTAGTTTTCTCTTAAAACCCTTTTAATTAATCAAAAGAAAATGGGAGATTTCCATTAATATCTGAGCATCTTTTTACCTTAATTTGTCCTGAAGTGCTTATGTGTCATGAATTGTGAGTCTCTGAACAGATAGAAAAGAAAGAAACCTCCATGTTTTCTTACAAAGGTGAAAAGTGTTATTAATCTTTCTTGTGGTACTTGTTTCCCCAAAAAATGTTTATCCAGGCTTCTTTGCTATTTGTGTTTGACAGTCCCTAGGGACAGGGTATTCATAAATGTGACAATATCAGATTCACTGGCAGATTTTTCAAAGTTATCTAAACCAAAGTCATGTCATTTGAAAGTTTCATTAGGATGTAAAGAAGAATAAGCACACATTACCAAGAATTGCACTTTATAGTGTGTACGTAGCAGAAATACAAATAAAAAGGCATAAATGTCATTTAACTGGGGATTTTTGATAGGAAAAACAATAAATAATCATTGGAGATTTTACTCAAGAAAAAGGTTGTTTTTTTTTTTAATTAAATCCTTCTGATTCAAGAAATTTACAAAAAGATATGAGGACTATTTTGAGATACTTGAGAATACTGAAGAACTAAATAAAACAACTATGCTTATGTGTTTTTTTTTTTCTGATTTTAATTTGTACATTTCCCAAACTGTGAGAGAGATGATCACTTAAAGATCTAAGTATTTAGGTGGAACAAAATCCCAAATGAGGCAAAGTAATGGAAACATCAGGAGAGCAGAGTCCATTGTCACTGGGTATTGTGCAACCCGCAAACGAAATTACCACACACGTGTCTTATATCCCAAACTGAATTCACAGGAATAGCAGAAGACAAGTGATAGTCATTCTGATTTCCTGACTGGAAAGATGAGTGTGAGTCTGTACCTGGAATCTAATTACAGGCAAGCCACTAATAAAACCACGAGATACTTGACAATATGAGAGGGAAAATTGTACAAACAGAAAATTTATGACAGTGATCCACAGCACCACTGCAATAAAGGAATCTAGTTTGAGTGACACTTCCTGAATAGTAATAAAAAATTAGAAGCCCATTCAACCACCCGGGATATTATCAATATTTACTTCTTCTTTGGTTGTCAGTTTCATGTCATGCCCCCAAACCTCCTTTAAGGGAAAGAAAAGAAATGTAGGCTTTCCTCCCTACATAAATTTAAAGCATAAGTCTTTAGCCTTTAGGACTTTTTTTATTTTTCTGCAGGCAAAGGCCAGGGATCTTCTTTTGTCATTCTTGAAAAGAGCTCCTTTGTAGTTTAGAATACACTTTTAGAGCCAGACAGGCATAGATTTTGATTCCAATTTTTCCATATGATCGAACAATATGATCCTATTTGTTTATATATTGATGTCCTCATTTTTTAATATGAAGATGATAGTAATTACTTGAGGAAGTACTGTGATAATTAAACTAGGCGTTATATCAACTATAAAATGCAATGTCCCAGAAATAGGAAACACTAGATGCTTGGTAAGAGAGAGAGAAATAGAAAGAGAAAGAGACAGAGAAGGGGATCATTTAATTTATGGTTCATAGCAACTTTTCAAACAAAACAATACAAACATCATTCGGAATATGTAAAGCAGAAATAATGGATTACTTTCTGAAATTTATGTGTAAAATAAGTGTCTTTCTGTTAGCAGGTAGGATGAGTTGTATCTGCCTGCTATATATAGGTTTTGCCATCAGCCACATCAAGCTAACATAATCAGTGCATAAGGACTTCAATGGAAAAGAATTTTAATACAATTGGTGTGCAATAGAGAGAAGATAAGGGAAAGAACAGAGTTAAAATAGTTTCTACATGAAATACTGAAATGTACCCATCAATCGTGGGTAAATCCCCAGCCAAACAAGGTTAGTCCAAAGTGGGGTCACTGAGGCCAGAAAGCTTGCCACAGTCTGAGGTGACTTCTGGACTCATAGGAAAGGGGGGAAGGGGCCAGGCAACTCTGGAAGGAAAAGAGCAAAATCAAAATAGTAGTCAAGATAAAGGCTGCATTACTAGCATCCCCATGCGTCTCTCACCCATGTCTTTGTCTTTTTCAAGTGTCTCCTTCCATGTCCCCCAAGTTCCTGGTACAAGCCCAAGGTTGAGAAGCAAGTGTGGCTTCTTCCCAAGTCTTTCTGATCCATGTGTCTCATCCAGAACCTCTTCATACCCTCTTCTTCATCTCCTTCCCTTATCCTTCTCCCAGTCTTTTCTAGCTTCTCCTGACTGCCCAGCCCCAGCCTTTCTTGGGGGGTCAGGGAACCTGAAACCTCCCCTTTCTCGGGATATCCTACTATTACATTTCTATATAGAATTTTGATTGAATTGCTCAGTTTTACTGTAATCAAATATTGATATTTATTTATCATTGATCATTAATTGATAAGATTCCTAAGAACATTTCTTAGCTCTTATATAACACAAAAACAAACAAGTATACTGGATGAAATACCATGTAAAAATCACTGTTTAATACAAAGAATTATCATTTCTATAAGAGTAGTAAACTACTCATTGACATTTTTGCTCTAAAATTTCTAGCAATTGTATTTTTATTCAAGTGGGTTTGTAAATTTGTGTCTTTCCTTATTCATGGCCAAATTGAGACCCAAGTCAGATTACTATAAGAAAGTGACATTTGTCTGGGACATTCCCATAATTTAAGGTATTGGTGGTGTTTGGGGGTAAAAATCTGCCACCAGATTTTTTTTTTTTTGGACAGAGCTTAATTTCAGGGAGGACTCTGAAGACTGAGTGGTGGCTGCTTTTGATATTTCTATCTATTTAAACTACTCTCTGTAAAGGTCAATTCCAGGAAGACATACTCCCCTTATCTCATTACATTGTAGAAGGCAGGAGTACTATTGTTTTCTCCAGTAAAATCCCAATAAGATGAAATTTCCCTTCTTCCCCCAGTTCACCCTGTCCTAGCTAAGCTATTTAAGATGGCATCTAGTCACTTGGGTGAGTTGGTTAGTCAGGCTTGGTGTTTGCCATGTATATAGTAGTTACATGTTTTTAGACTTCTATATGGCTTTTTCTCTTGTCAATGTGTTTGATGCTTATTTGATTATTTGTCAGCTAGAAAAATCCAGAGTGTTATGTAATAATTTCTTTAGCTCTGAAAGTAGCATTTCAGAAGCTGTTACTGATTTGGGGCAGTAGTCAACTGGTAATTGATTTTCTGGAGGCTTTATTGAGGACAACAAATATCATGGATTATGTATGAAGTGAAAACTCTCTGATCAGTAATAGAAATCTAGAAATTTCAGAAGTAGTTTAATTCTACAGACTGACACAAAGATCTGTTCTGATACCGATGACATTTAGCACTGAAAAGTGTTAAGACTGCTTGAGGGCATCCCCGGTGGCGCAGCAGTTAAGCTCTGCGCTGTGGAGCTGTCGGCAGCGGTGACACGAGTTCGATGCCCGGCCGGGGAGAATCCCACATGGCGCGGCAGACCTCTCCTGCCTCGCCCGCTGCTCCCCTTAGCAGTGTATTTCTGATCTGCCTGTTCTGCTTCCCGCTCTGTCTCTGGTGAGCCCTCTCGCTGCCCCACGCCTCTGGCCTGTACCCCAGCTTGTATGTATAAATAAAAACTAAATCTTAAAAAAAAAAAAAAAAAAGACTGCTTGAGTCTTGCTGCTCTACCCCTGGGACAATCTGAATGAAGACCCCTGGGGTCATTGAAGAGAATGAGAGCTGGAGTCTCTGGTAGACTTTAAAAGCCTGAGCCAGCAGAAATGGGCTGGAAGGGTGCTTTCTTCTTCTAAAGCAGTCTTTCATTTTTGCTCCTATTTTGGATTGGCTGCCTCTACTGTTGGGGTTCAGATGATAGGGTTCAGTGCACAGGGTTCTTGGGTTCTTAGGTCCTCCTGAGAAAGAATTCAGCAGATGTTCCCATTCGTCAGCACACAGCAAGTTTGCCGAGGAAGGGAAAAAAGAAAGAGAGGCACCTATATAGACACAGATGATCAGTCTTGAAAGACAAGACTTAAGTTTTGCTGGGGCAAATAGCGTTCTTTTATAATGTCCTTTTGATGGAATTATTGTGGTCAGACTGCACTGGTCTTCTAAGATCCATAATCCTTTCTGCCCTCACCTCTGGCTGATTTCTGACCCCACTTCAGATTCCTGGAAACTTGTATAGCCAGGGTCACTGTAAGATACATTAATCATTCCTACCCCCACCTCCGGTCTTTATCCTTGTGAGAGTGTCCATCCTAAATTTTTTGACTGTAAGTTTCCATTACTCCTGAGAGGTTCCTGCTTTTACTCAGGTTTCACACACACACCTTTAGCAGGCTCCCACATGTGGCTCTTTCTCTCTCTGTAGTTCTTTGGCAGATAGCATGATTCCCTCTTTCCTGAGAGACTAAGGCAGCAACCATCTTGAACTCATGGTGAGTCCCAGTCTACAAATAGCCATGCTATGCAGACATGAAAATAGCTGATGTCAATGGGAGAAAGTTATGATCACTAAAGTGGTAAGTCATAGTTCTATTTCTATTTGTCGTCCTAAGGATAATATGTTTATGTAAGGTCCTCTGTTTTTAAATGCCATTCACAACTGGAAGTGCGCATTCAAAAACAAACTGACTTTAATTTACAAATGGTTAGTAATGGTTAAAAAAAATAGGCAGATAAAGCCTCCAAAGTTAAGGAGAAAAATCCTCAAAAGCGTACTTAAGGAGTTTTACCTTGATTATGCTTAATATCCATGACTGTGAAAGTTAAATATGGGCCATGATTTTGACAATTATTTAGATTGTTTACTTTGTCTCTGATATAGAAAAATCATAGTATAGATCTAAGAGCATGTACTATATATGATACAGGTATGCTTGAATATAGATAATACTGAAGATATGTTTTGAAATATTTTCCAATTAAAAATATAAGAATGCAACATTTTGGTGCTCTATTTTTATTTTTTATTTTTATTTTTTTTAGATTGATTTATTTATGCATACAAGCTGGGGTGTAGGCTGGGGCCGGGGGAGGGGAGGTGAGAGGATTCATCATAGACAGAGTGGGGAGCAGAACAGGCAGATCAACTGAAGTACACTGCTGAGGGGAGCGGTGGGCGAGGTAGGAGAGGTCCGCTGCACCATGTGGCAGTCTCCCTGGCCAGACATCGAACTCGTGCCGCAGCTGCCGACAGCTCCACAGGGTGCTCTGTTTTTAAAATAATATTTGGAAAGTCTCTGGAGTAAAACCAAGAGAAAATGGAAACAGGCTATTCCTCTTGTTTTAAGAAATAGTGAATTGAGGTGCTCTAAGAAAAGCTCTGGCGCAATCCTATCTAAGCCATTAATTCAAATAGTTCAAAGCATACATTGATAAAAACAAAAATGACCCCTAAATAATATTTCTTCAAAAGTAACAAAAGATATCCCTCTTCCCCTACTGACCCCCCCAACAAATTTTAAAAACTTACTATTTGAAGAAACAGAATCTGGTGGCAGGTTAATAAAATTTATCAGGGGAATTCAAGGAAGTGAATGAAAGAAAAGAAGAAATGGGAGTAAAAAAGGGGATTTCTACTGAGGAAAGTGCCTTGTTGAGGATCCTGACAGAATCTGGAGCTTCTCCTCTGAGTGTGGCACTGATGCTTGCCAATCCATTCAATCACACCTTAATCCGCCACTGCTGGGCTGGACCTCAAGCAACACAGATTTTTCTGTACCCCCTGCCAAGAGTCTAATAATCCACATCCTTTCTTTTGAAGGATAGAAATCTCAATAGGATTGGAAACAAGTCACAAAAAAGGTGCCAGCGGGGGGTAGAGGGGGGTTTGTTTCATTATAATAACAAACCAGCTCCTGTTCAAAGAGAAATCACATTGAATCCCTTGCTGTCTTGTCCTCCTTGATTCTTTTTTTATCCTAAATATTTACCTTAATCCCTTTAAACCAAGGCCCTCCCAAAGGAATTGCAGCACTTTTTCCTGCATCTGGAGACTCTTTTTCTTTTGTGGGATTCCTTTAGTTGTTGCTATGGGCTTACTCTTCTCTCCTGAGAGGCTTTTGTTGCTTCTCTACTTCCTGGCTCTACATTTTATTTTCATTCTAAGCTGTTAACTTAAATTTGCTTTTCCTTCTCATGTGGGCCTTTTTCAGTACTGAAATATGGAATACTTCTGATATAGACAATCTGAAATGTGGTAAATATCTAGCTATATTATCAATTTAGCATTTAGCTAACCCCAGAGAGATAAAAACATTCGTACTAGGTTTTTTTTTTTTTTTTTTAACAGCGACGTTGATTTATCCATAAATCATTGTCATCATGGTGTCAATCAGTAGCAACTGATTCTAGCAGCTCTGAATATGTAGCATCCCTTTGGGGACTCAACTTAAACCAGATTGCTCTTATGCAAAGACTGAATGGATTCTAGCCTTCTCATAGTGATGTCAGCTTCTTGAACTGAATAGAGATCTACTCCAGGCAGGACCAATCAGCTTTTATGGAGAAAGTATTAGAATTGGGATTCAGAGGTAATACTTTGCCTCTGGTATTACTTGAATGGAACAAGAAGGCTGTCCTTTTGGAGAGCCATGTTCTTTGCCTGATGAAGTAGAGAGAACAGATTTGAAGGGGAAGACAAATAAGGCTAATATGCAGAGGCAAGCAGAGAAAAGAATCCAGGGCTCCCTAGAGAACAAAGAAATTTATAACCTTGCTATAGTACCAGTTTACAGACCTGGTTCCTAGTAAGACCTCCTGTATTTCTTTACCTTGGGATCCATGAGAAAGTCCTCTGTCCCTAAAATAAATCTACATATTTAATTCTACTTGCTTGATTGGGTTTTTGTTACATGAAACAAAGACTTCTAAATAAGACAATTGATTTCACAGTAGTTATGGACTCATGTCATCTCTTAGCTAGAAGGCAACTAACTCAACTACTTATATTATACATGAGAAAAATGTGTAAGTAGAGAAATGTGCTCATGTTTGAAACAAAATTAAAGACAAAACCCAAGACTAGAATTCAGATGAGTGATAGGAATTGTTGGCAGTCTCCAACACACACTGAAAAGCATGTTTGGGGCAGAGCCCTGGAAGTGAAGCCAGAACATGTGAAAACTCGCCTGGTCTTAGAGAATTATGTAACCTTGGGTTTGTTCTTGGAACCTTGGGCTTTTATCTGTTACCGAAGAGGCTGGGACATAGGTTCTATCTCGTTCTTTCTAATTCTAAACTCGCACACAGCATCTTCTACCACAAAGTAAATTAGGTATCAGAAGTAGTTATCTAGAAAATGTGAATATGCATGTGATTACTTGGAGATGAAATAAATCAGTTTATTCAGGGTCAGTGTCCAAGCATTAAAGTAGAAGCACTATTTTATAGCTCAAAGTTTCCTACTGAAGTCAATCAGTGGGTCCCCAAAGCAGAAGTTTTACTTGGTGGGTTTTTCATATCAAATCAAGTAGTAAACTGATAATGTGTGCAGACAATGAGTTTGCATTGAGAATCTGTCTGGAAAACATCCAGAATCACATACATGCCAAAACAGCATTCCTTCTTCCAGAGAGTAGGAAAATTGAAAGGTTAGCTGTAAATTGATTTCAGAGCCTGGCCCTTTGAAGAAATAAAATGAACTGAAACAAACCAGTTCCCCTTCCACCACACCCCCGCCCCCATCCTCCTTCCTTCTCTTCCTTTTCTATTTCTTTTTTACTAGCTAATGATGTGTTTGTAGAATGATGAATGTAATTATGAGAGCTTTTCTCATATTTACTTATAAAAGATAGAGAACAAAGAGATTGTCAGTAGAGTGGGAAGTTTCTATCTCTAAAACTTTAAATTCCTCACAATACATAAGATACACTCTCATCAGCACATGTATGGGACCTGGAAAAGCATAAAAGTCCCTCCGTAATGCACACCATATACCATCGAATTCTCTCTGTTGGCATAGAAAGATAATTTCCAAGTGGGTTACATTCCTATCTGATTTCTTTTCCCTGTCCTTCCCGAGGCCCTTCTCTGCCTCGGGATTTGAATATTCTATTGAATTGTCCCCTCTGTCAGTCAGTAATAAATCTCTGAATTACCACATTCAGTAACTTTCCTCAAGTTGCATACTCCTCATCGTTTTTGCCAATTTGGTAGCTAGCCACTTACTCTCATAGGGCTCATTTTCTTCTCAGAACTCTTCAGTTTTTACCTCACTAAATGGCATGATTCAGTTGATCGTAGCTGTTCCCCCTTTTTATCTTCTCTGATCTTTCTTCCTCTTTTCATTTCTTAAATATGCCCATTCTTAGACTTTTCTCTTGCTCTCCCTCTCCCCCCCACCCTCCCCACCACTAAGCCCTTTGGGTGTTTCCTCAACTCCTGATTTACCTTTAACTCTCATTCATTAAAATGGGTGGGAGACAGGATGAGCATGGGAAAAAGAGTAACTAAAGAGATTTTAGAGGCAGAGTATAACATCTAATGTAAGTCCAATCTCATTATGCCCTGCACTGTCTTGAATAAAACTGAACATTGTTCAAAAGTCCATTTTATGTTTTTTGTGTTTGTTTTATTTGCCTTTTTTGCCAAAAAAGAGATAATTGAACACGTTTTAGGTTTCAGCATTAAGGTCAATACTATGCAGTTCAGAGAGCACATGTGGAATCTGAAGACCAGAGGAAGAATGTCTCTTCAGATATTAAGTCTTCAAAGAATTTTTATACCTCCTTTAGAAGCTTTGGTCTTCCTCAGATAGTACTAAGATATTGGTTGTTTCAGGAAAACCTACCTAGATGTCAATGGCCAAAGAATCTCAGCTGACATCTAAGTTACAAAGTGTTAAGTCTAAACTCATTATCCTTTCCATGACTCAAATGTTTCTCCTCTAGGATAATAAATTCCTCTCAGTACTTTTATTCATTTCCCAGTCATCTAGTAGTGATCCATACACTGAGGAATTTTGTGTAAGCTAAGGAAGTTAAAAATAATCTGCAGCTAAAGGTCATATTTCTATTATATGGGTCCTTCAAAGAAGCAAATCTAAAAGTAGATATAAGAAAGCAAAAGATAAAAAAAATTCAAGGAATGGAGCACAGAAGAAACAGGAATAAAACTGTGAGAGAGGAAGTAATGGAGTAAAGATAAAATACAGAATAAAAAAAAAAAGTAAACAACTGTATCCCAAAACCCCAATTAAATTCTGCCAACTTGGGCATTGCTCATGTTGACTTTTAGTATCTGTTAATTTGATGTGTTTCTATTCCCTGGAATTCTCTAAAAGCATGCACATAATAGCATTGCTCACTGCAAAAATTTGAAATTTATTTTTCCTTCTCTTTTCTCTTTGCATTTATTTCCAGTTGGGTATTCCCATCTCCAGTTCTCTCTCAATTCACTTTAATTCACTTCTTTTCATTCTTCTGCCAGTGTCCTTATTGACATTCTGACCCTGTAATTTATTAAAATTTGAAATAATTGCTTAACAGATAAATCATCTTTGTTCTTTGGATTGGGTCCCCACTCGAGAGAGTCCATTATGCATACCTCATACTCAAGTTATTGTAATAGCTTGCTCCTGGCAGTCCTCTGCCAGTCCTCAAAAATATTTCAAAACTCCTCATTGACTGTGGCAGGAGTGTGTGGGTGGGGGGAGGGGAAAGACCAATGTCTTACTCTTGAATTCAAAGCCTTTCAAAATCTTTCTTTCCCAGACTTAAATTATTATCTTCTTTTGCCCTTACCATATTCTCCTTTTTAGAAATTTTATCTCCTATTTCATTCTTTTAGTCCTCATCTTAGTTGTAGAAGTTCTACCCATACTTGAAGATTCAATTAAAATGGGTTTCACATTCATTCTATATATTTTTTTTTGATGCTTCCTATGTTCCAGACTTTGTGTGACGTGCTGAAGAAACAGGTGAATGATATCGTCTCTACTAAAATATAAATAGGTTAAATTACATATTATATACATTCTATATTATAATATGTGTCATAATAAATTATGATAAGGACCTACAGTAACGTATTTTAATCCAGCCTGGACAGAACCCCCCAGAAGTTCTGCCTCTTAATCAGGGTACAGAAGGAGAAATTGAAGCCTACCAGGTGAAAAAAAGGAATTGGGGATTGAGAAGATTTTTTGTGCGAAAAGACAGCAAGTCTATTAAAAAACATGAGTTGTATAAGAAATTCTAAGAGTATATTACACAGTTTGCTCTAGGTAGAAATTATCTTTTCTCTCTCCAAAGTACTATTCATACTGCACAATAGGCAATTTTCATGTATTTCTGCATTTTGGTTTCATCTGTTTCTCTCTAATTCTCATAAAAGGCAGGGATCATGTCATATATTTTTATGCACATGTCTCTTCTCAGCATAGCAGTGTATACTTAGTATGTGGTCAATACGCAGTAAATATGAGCTGTATAAATAAAAAGTGGTACAAGCTATGTTAGTTCTCTTTTATGGCTTTGGATTTCCTACTAGATCCCTGGACTGAAAAAGTAAAAATAAAAAAACAACAACAAAGAAACTGACTTTCCCAGGGGCATCATGTCACTCAAAGATGTGAAACTACAAGCAGACTTAAAAAAAAAAAAAAGTAGACCGTTTTGATGGATTTTTTTTTTTTTTAACTTAAAGGGCAGCTCAGAATCCTATTCTGTGAATTTTTTACATGGAGCTATTTGGGGTTGTTTTGGTACAGGAATTTAAAAGTTAAGTAGAAAATTAAAAGTTATTGTGACTGGTATTTTGAAAGAGAATAACATAGTCAAGATTTTCTTAAATGTGGAAAACATAATAAAATTTCCGTTGTTGGAAGACTCTATTAAATATTCTGAAGTTCTAAAGGCTAGGAAACTCAGAGAAGGCTGATCAAGCCCCTAGATTCTGCCCCCTTTGTCACTGTTTGGCTGCTTATAGCCCATATCTGGAAAGTTGGGAAACTGAACTGAAATCCTTCTGACACCTAGTTTTGTTAAGTGTTTGATATTTTCTCTTCAAACCAGAAGAATAAAAGTAACAAAAGGAGAACAAAAGTGCACCTTTTTTTAGGCTTACATTTTCCTCAGTTGTACCACTAGCCCTTCTCAGCACTACACCACTGAAACATAGCCCTTGTCACCCCAGGTCAACCACGTGCGGTCACCGCCAGACAGACTGGACAGTGACATATGACCACCATCATCCTGACTTACTCCTCCTATATCACTGGTCAACAAATTTTTACAAAACTAATATCACTGAAATAAAATTAGTCATTTCCTATCAATTTGTATGTGTTCCACATGAATATGACAGTCAAATTCTAATTTTGGCTCTAGTTTTTTTGTAATCTGCAATAAACTGATGTTTACATCACAGAATGCATGCCAAGAGTGATAGGCCTACGGTTAATACATGTAAGAAATCAAGTCATAGACTACTTAGATTTCTTCCCTTGTCTCTTGTACAGCTGTTTAGGAGCCTCTCTGGGGAATGTCCAGCACTAGTCAGCCAGCATTGTAGTGGACCATTTTCCCTGGTATCTTTGTTCTATTGATGCACTAACTTGATGAAAATGTTCTCCATGTTCATCACTAACCATAACATAGTTTTCAGGGAAGAAATCCAGATGAGAATGAAGGAAGTGGATCTTTAGAGACATATTGCAGCCAAGTTTCTGATACTGCCTCAGCATGTCTTCTACTAGTTCCTCGTAGTTTTCTGCCCTAACATTCCCAAGAAAGTTTGTAGACACTAGGCGAAAAGCATTCCATGCTTGTTTCGCATCACCCTGCAGCACGTTGTTGAACCTGTCATCTCAATGCAGATGGAATGTTTTGGTAGACTATTCTCAACTTTTTTCGCTTCGTTATTCTGCTGGAAAGAGGAGTAACCAAGCAGAAGGAACAGTCTTTTATGTGGTTGCTTGGCTCTCTGCACACCATGGGGATTGCAAACGTCATTGATGGTCTTTTGCCTTTGAACCACTGTGAAAGCTGTGTTGTACATGTAGCACAGCATATATGTGGGGCCCAAGGCTTGTCTTGGTCACCAACCTTGCATCCAAAGTCAAGATGATAAGCCTTCTTCACTTGAGAAGTGATACTTTTCTTCTGGTTGGCAAATGTCACTTCCCCACAAATAGAGCAGAAATTGTCCACGTTATTAACACACTTTCAAGGCATTACTGTTCTGTATTGTGCATAAATGGATAAAATAATAACAGTTCTATGGAACAGTAGCTTAAACTGTCTCGCACAAAGTCTGAAATATTTTCAATCCTCAACTTTTCCAACAGGGCTTTCTAGAGTGCACTGCTGGTGTCAGCTTACTTCAGCAGCCTCCTGACAGTAGTATTGCATTGCATCAGAAAATGATGCGATCAACTCTGGATGATGTGTGCATGATGGTATTATGCGATGTGATGCAATATGACATCATTCTAGGCTGATTTAGGATGTTGTTGCAGTTCTAATGGATAAATTTACACCGTGAAACATATAAAATGAATTATATGAAATATCTTCAAAACGAGAGCTAATAAAATTTTCAGGGTTATATTCATGTTCAGCACACCAAGATACTGCAGATTAGGGCCTTTTTACGTCAGTTATGATCTCACTGTTTACCAGTGTATTAGCTGAATTCCGAACTCTCAATTACTCCCATTTCTTTGCTAGAAATGTCTCTCCAAACTTTCAACTTTCCAGCACACCTGTCTCAAAGCTTTTTCCCCAAAATACATTTCTGATACAAATCCTGATAACTTTCAATGATATCAGCATGTTCCTGCTGTCTAAGCTAGAAAACATAGACAATATGTATATTCTATACCTTCATCTGGCATATAAACCCCTATTTTCACTGTTGGTTAAACAACCTAGTTTTTGCTCATTCGGGTCACTGTGATACTCTCCTAACTGCTTTTTCTGCCTCTTCTTTTCTTTTCTCATGTGGCATACTCTTTCTGGACTGTATCCTCAGACGTTGACTAAGTCATCTTCTGCCACTTAGCATCCCTGTTTCTGCACAGATTACATAGAAACTCTTATCCCAGTCATTCAAGACCATCTGTTCTATGGCCTTAGTCACACTGGTCAGTTTAGATATTAAGAATTGATCTCTGTAGAGAGTTGACATGGGTTAAATTCTGAATCTGCCTCTCACTAGTTGAGCGATGTGAACAAGTTACTCAATTGGCCAGTGCTTTAATTTCTTCATCTACAAAACAAGGCTAGTGGTACACACCTTGCAGATTATTGTGATGATTAAATGACCTAGGAATGTGAAGTGCTTTGATCAAGGCCTTGGACATGATAAACACTGATTAAGTGCTAGATTATTATTAGTATCTTCCATTATTACCTCTCTTGTAATACCTTAAATAAGTCATAGAACCAAAAATCTTTGAACTATAACAAAACCAAGATCTTTGAACTATCGGTTTTCATTTGAACTTGAAGTTTTCATTTTACAATGATAAAAGTGAAGTCCAAAGAGGTTAAATAACTTTCTTGAAGTCACACAAAAATATAATAGCAGGGTGGGCAGCATAATCCCTCTCTTCTGACAAGTGTTTTTAAAGTTTTCAGCATCCCAAAAGCCCCTGTTATTGCTAGATGTTGGCAACTAACCTGGAAATCAGTAATTCATTTCACAAAGCAAATGTAAATTAAAACAATCATGACACAATGAATTGATAGACTAAAAACCATAGTCAAAGAAAGAGATATATCTAGAAACCAAATTCTACAAATAGTAATCTTAAGACTATTTTTCTTATATACATTTAGGGTCTGAGGAACTAATCCTAGGACTGCTTCACATTTCAAGCAGGAAAGATCAGTGTGTAGAATCTGAGAATGTGTAATGCCCTCCTAGATTGTATCTGCTTTTCAGCATCATATAGCAAGTTTTATTGTTGTTTATTTAAAAGAAATATTATGTGCATGTTTTTTGCTCTGCATTTGCAGTTAATCAAGAGTTCAATCTTGATTTTTGATTGTTCATTAAAAATCTTTCTTGTGTGGTATAAATTAAGAGCAGTGTACGCTAGTTTGTCAGTTTTACTTGTATCTTATTTGTATTCAAAATCTAGGTGTGCACTGCTCAGCTGCCATCACTGTTCACTTTCTACTAGGCTAAGTTGTCAAGATACTACCATCTGTTATTCCATGATTCATATTCTCCAAAATATTGTGATTTACTATGACTTTAATGTAAGGCATAGCGAAGGGCAGGAAGGTCTCACTCTTTCCATTTCAGGATGTTAGACACAAAGGACTCTAACAGCTGAATTCACTTTCCCTCAATGCTTGGGAAATCAAAACATTTTTCTTTGTTAATTAAAAATTAATCTTCACTGATCAATTGGAGCTTTTCTTATAATTCCTACCTATGGATGGAATGCAAAATAACATTTTAATTTCTCTTCTTGCTGTTATTTTAAAGGAACAATAATCTATTTAAAAAGGAGAAAAGAGAGGAAATCCCTCCAGTGATTGGTAAATTAAATTTATCAAAGTTTAAAGAGAGCAGTCTTCATTTCCTAAGGGACGATAGAAAACAAACAAACAAACGAAACACCTACCTGGCAAGTGTGTTATTTTGTGTCACCTACTTCATCTCTAATCCTTGCAGCAGTCCTACAAATTCAAGGATTATTACTACTATTCTAGAAACAATGAACTGGTCTATATGAAGTAAGCACACAGAGCCAGAATCTATTGATTTTCAGGTTCCTCATTCCAAATTTGTTCTCTCATGCTCTATCAAAAAAGACCTCAGATGTAAGGTTTGACCACACCAAGTTGGGCTCTGAGTTAGGGACATGTTCACTATACAGATTTCTTTCTTTCTATTGTTTGCATTATTACCATTAATAAATACACATAAAAATTTAAAATCTATCTTCATTTATTTAGAATATGTCTTTTATCTTTTTTGAGTATTTAGCAGCTTCAAATTGAAAGCAGCAATAACAAAATTTGCAGAAAAGAAATTGAGATTGAAGTGATTTGATGAACATAGGCAAGATAAATCCTCCGCAGGCTATGCAAGTATTATAAAAAAGGAAGAAATGATTTTAAAAATTATGAGCACAAAGGCATAGCCTTTCAGGAAACATAAAATATTACATTAAGTAGATTTTTCAATATGAAGAGAGCTGAAAAATAATAGGTATTGGTGTAATCCTCAGGAAATGAAAATATCCATGTACTAAAATAAGGATAACTAGGCTTAAAACTTTACAACCTTGATTCCAGGTCTTCAAAACCTCAATTCATATAATCATTATGAATAAGATTTTGCAATTTCTTAAATAAATAAATAAAACCATTTGGTCTCTTCAATCAATTTTTCATTAATAAAAACTAGTAGTGCCAGGCAGGAAGAAATAAGAGAATTGAAACTGTCCTCTGACTAACATACTGGATTTAGTAAAACATATTGCAAAACCCAGTATAATAGGACTTTGGTATTTTGAGAGATCAAGCTTAAGATTTTGACAGCAGAAAATTATGAGGCAACAATCCAACTTTTCGAAATCAGATTTCTCTTCTATATTCAGATATTTACCTGCGTGCCTTTGGGGATTAAAAGAGTTTAATTATCACCCAGGAAATTACAGTAACTGTACTCAGTGGTAAGGGTCTAGAGCTAAAGAAGCAAAATATTGTTCACAGTGTTTTGTTTTTTTTTTTCCTGTCTGTAGCACAGCACCCAATGACAGAGTAAGGACTCCACAAATACAGGCTAAAGGAAATAATGAATAATGGAAATCTCTCAGGTGTCTGTCAGTGTTCTAGAATTGAGACAAGCGAGAAAGATTGTCACTGACTTCGAAGAGCTAATAGTCCACTTTAAGAAACAAATATAAACCACCAAATATAAGGCAATAAGCAATTTCATAGAGTTATTCATAGGATACTATGGAAGGAGGAGACTCAAGTAACTTGAAGATGGGATCTTGAAAGATTTCTCTCTGAGTCTTCAAAATGTATAGAAGTTAACAAAGTGGAAGAAACAGGGAAAAGTCCTCCAGATAAAGGCAAGAGTGATCACACAAGTTTTGTATGATTAGAATATTAATAAACAGCAAAAATGAGCCAGGCAGCAAAAGATAAAATGCCTTACATGCTACAAAATGGAGGTGGGGGTGCAGGGAGGATTTTTATCCTCCATATGATTAAGGAAAATTAAAAGATGTAAATTCAGGGATCATTATCAGATTTATATCATATTTAGGTCAGTCTCAGTCTCATAATAAGATTGTAGTGCATGAGTTTGAGACTTGAGATGGAAACTTTTAAATGACAAGAGGAAAATAATGTAAATCATTTACAGTAAGGCAAAATATAAAGAATTACTAGATTGTAATTCTATGAGGATCATGAAAAATCTTTATGTTGTCGGATATTGAGATTTGGTGGCTAGTTCAAACTAGTACATCTACATTACTTTAAAAATTGGTATGGGGCCCTCCCTGGTGGCCTAGGGGTTAAGACTCAGTGCTATCACTGCAAAGGCTAGAGTTCAATCCCTGGCAGGGAGTAACCCACATGGCCCAGCAGAATTCTCCTGTCTTGCCTGCTGCTCTCCTCAGCAGTGTATTTCAGCAGATCTGCCTATTCTGCTCCCCATTCTGTCTCTGGTGAATCCTTTTAGCCCCACACATCTGGCTTACACTACAGTTCTTATATGCACAAATAAAAATAGATCTTTAAAAAAAATTGGTATGAGAAGAAGATGCTACTGAAACAAATAGCCAAATTAAAATAGATAGGATTAGCTTAATGTCAGGGGAGGCAAGGAAATTTTCGTATGTCCAGAAATTGCTATTAGAGGTAAGTGGCAATCCATGTTATGCAATAAGGGACTGTTGGGACAAGGAAGAAGATATTATACCTAATCAATTTGTAGCTTTAAGGACAGGAATTGGATACTATCATGCTAATAGGATACATTGACTGCTTTTGGAGACATCTGACAGGACAATATAAAAGAAGGAGACAAGCTTAGTTAGTAATTGGTCAGCTTGCAAGTAGGAATGAGAACATAGAGAATACAGAAATTAGAAGAGGCAGTTCTTTCACAGACCCAAATGGGGCTAAAATCCAGAAACATTTTGAGTTACAAAAGCTTATTAAAACTCAACCTGGAAACAAGAATAAAATCAAGGACATGGTTGTCACTTTAATTGCTAAAACCTCTAAATGGATTAAGGTGTGCCTAATATACCTTTTCAGATTGTAGAAAACTGGCTCAGGAAAGGAGAAAGGGGTATGACTCTATGGTGAAGTCACATAGCCTCCAGATACATGGAACTAAGTCAAGAGAAAGTGAGACAAATGTCTTGTAGAGAATTTTGAATGCAGCCATTGACACATGGAGCTATTGAGCAGAAAGTAAAAGATACCAGTGAAGTTTGTTTTGTGGCCTAATATGTGATCGATCCTGGAGTATGTTCCATGTGCACTTGAGAAAAATGTGTATTTAATTTTTTGGGGGTGAAGTGATCGATAGATATCTGTTAATCCCATGTGGTCTAGGTCCTTATTTAGAGCTTTAATGTCCTTGGTTACTTTCTGTCTTCTTGATCTGTCTAATAGAGAAAGTGGGGTGTTGAGATCTCCTACTATGTAAGTATTTTCTTTAATGTCTGTTTTCAGGGATGATAATAATTGTCTGATATATTTTGGTGCTCCTTCATTTGGGGAGTATATGTTGATGATTGTTATATCCTCCTGTTTTATTGTTCCCTTTATCATGATGTAGTGGCCAGCTTTGTCTTTTTTTACCTTCTTAAGTTTGAAGTCGATTTTATCTGATATAAGTATAGCTGTTCCTTCCTTCTTTCTTGGTCTATTTGCTTGTAGGATTGTTTTCCATCCTTTAACTATTAATCTCTGATTATCTTTTTCAATTAAATGTGTTTCTTGTAGACAGCAGAAGGTTGGGTTCTGTTTTTTGATCCATCTTGCTATGATGTGTCTTTTAATTGGTGTGTTTAGTCCATTTACATTTAGAGTTAATATTGATATACTGTCATCCATATTTTTTGTT